>JABMBR010005628.1:0-66656 GCA_018881525.1 Meteorus sp. PSUC_FEM 10030008
TCTTTGAATGGTTTTGGAACGAGTTCTAAATTGATTGTAGTTTATTGTAATAGCAATAAAATATTTCTTCGTTCTATATTCTTTTGGAGTTCAGCAGAATTGATGATTCCTTTTCAAATATTGTTCTTGTCCATTTCGTATACGTTTTAATGATGATCATGGGAACTTCATCACTGTATAAAATATTACGGTTAATAAATTATCGTATTATCATGTCCCATCAACCAAATCTAATTTTTCTAGAGATAGTTCCAATTTTATTCGTAGTATAAAACTACTTCCATCACCTGAGAAATAATGAATTTTTCCTCTCTGATTATTCACCCCCCACACCTGAGAAATTCTGCAAATTTGTAATATCTAAAAGAATCCTCAATAAAAACATTTTTATATCGATGAAAAATTAAGGAAAATAACGGAATTACAATTTGAGTTGTGCTTCCAGTTCTATTAAGCATCAGCAATTTTCCTGAAAGTTCATATCTATTTCACGGTTGTAATAGGCTTTTAACATTAACGATACATTAAAGTCACGCTCTAATGGAAAAATGGAACAGATTATAAAATGGCGTGCGACATTTCATTTTAAACTCGTATGAACACAATGGCATCATGGAGATGCATAGAATAAATACATGAATCAATGGATAAAAAAAAGTCCGAATTTTCATGAAAAGTATTCGAAATATATTCAATGAATAAAATGTTGCCACTCATGATAAAAATTTTAAATGAGTCTCATGAAAAAGAAGTGAACAATAAAAAATCACACGTATACAAAATATGTGAATAGAAAAATTCTAATTTGCTGTTCATGGTTCAACGTGCCCTCAATACAGAAGTATGACGTTGTCGAATCAAAACATTCGGCAACATTTTATTGCGAAAAATAAAAATCGCTTTTGCTATCTTTTGCTCTATTTGTTCTCCAGTCAGTGTTTCACATCATTATATACAGTACACACACATAAACACACAGTAGCTCCTCCTCTACGTTGCAATTTTATTCTCCTTGTCGGTCATTCTTTATGCTTATTCATCTGGTTGCTGATGGGAACGTTTTATGTGTGTGTGTTAGAAGAAAAGTCAAAGTGAAAATATATATTTATGTGTGTATGTGCCTTTGACTTGGCAACCGGATTGGTATTTCGTTTCTTTCGTCTCTTCGTTCCAGTCGTGACTGCTGTGTTGTTCGCTGTTACAAAAATCTTCTTTCTTCGGTATCGGCACATGTTTGTTTCAACGATCTTCATTATATTCATCATCACAATAAATTTCATTGTGACCTCATACATCATTGTCTGTGTTGACGATCA
Organism: Meteorus sp. PSUC_FEM 10030008; assembly: GCA_018881525.1. NCBI lineage: Eukaryota > Metazoa > Arthropoda > Insecta > Hymenoptera > Braconidae > Meteorus > Meteorus sp. PSUC_FEM 10030008. The sequence continues at coordinate 1,317 of JABMBR010005628.1, forward strand.
CATCAGTCGAATGACTCATTCTATCATTGTTTATTTCGACAGCATTGCTCGATCCATTTTCATGTGTCGTCTTTTTCCTATCATTGACTCATGTCCCTAATCAGAATTTCTGGCCGTCTGAACAATCGTGTGATTGCCTAAGGCTCTAATTAACTCTCTCGTTATTGGTCCGGTAACGAACTACGAGAGATAATTGTCTCTTTACTTTTAGGTCATCCGTAATGGACGTGTTTGGTAGCTTCGATGGATAAATTGAATCAAATTCAGCATTTGTTGTAGTAATTTTTGTATGTTTGTTGACAATGTCAGAATTAATTACACGTCAATGGCAATGAGTCGGATAAATTTAACCGATTCGTTCAACTTATCATGAAAAAATTCATCATTTTTCACACATTTGATGCGAATGTACAGAAACAAAGTTGTCTCCCATCGTTTGTTGACTCTTTTTATTGTGCCATAGTCAATAAAGACCTGAAATAACTGATTGAAAAATCATAAAAATCCTCTTCTGATTTATATAACATTAAACAATCCAAAAGTCTGTACATCAACTATAAATAAACAAATGTACATGAAATATTTTGGAATAGATGCAAAACAAACTGTCGAATACTACGATCGTAAACTTTATATGCATCGGAACACGACAAGTCACGCAAATAACTTTGACATGGTAACACTTGTTTGAACAAAGTTAAATTTGGATGTAGCTACATCGTTATAAACTCTATTCATTCGCTATCGAGATTTAATTCCGGGGATTTTACGAGTCACCCTAGATTTTCGTTAAATTATTATTAAATGGAATTTTTAACAATGGATATCACCGCTATAACTTCCTCTCATATTATATGATGACACTCTATATAATGAAATTGAAAATGAGAATTCCAATAAACAAATTCTGTCAACTTTCAAGTTGGAAACTAACAAATTTTCGTAACTATTTTCATCAGCACATGGTGAATTTTCAATATAAATTTCGAGTAAATCATATCTCATTGGAATATGAAATTTCATTTGTGTGTTATATGTCCTCCATCGCAATTCAATTTGGAGAATTTACCTGTTTAAAAATAAGTCAGGTGTCAAATATCCTGAGTAATTGACCTGTGGATTAAAATTGACCGCTCAATCAGAATAAATTATACTACACGCACACTAATGTTTTTATATGAATGAATGACCGAGTATATAAAGAGGAATTGTGATAGTCACCATTAGCAACAGCAACCAAACTCTTTCCCCTCGCTATCAGCAGTTGAATCTTAATAGAGCTTCCCAAATCGTTTTTCCCTCCGTATGTTCGTACATGTTCACACTGTATTCATTATACACGAACGCATCCACATATTCTCTTTTAAAATACCGTTTCACACACCATTCAAAGACAAATAGAAATGAATTTCCGGAATGAGTGGTAGTGGGATAAATAATAAAAAAAAACAGACGAGAGGATGAAAAAAAATGGTAAAACCTCGAGCTGGCTATTTTTATTCGTGGTTGAAAAAATATTAAAAAATGTCACGCGTTTTCTGTCCGAATATATTTTTTTATTCGTTTTTTATTTTCAATATCGGCCGGTATACCAAACCCTACGGCCATTTATAATAAAACTTTGGTGATTTTATTTTTATTCTCATCCACTAGTTCGCTACCTAAAAACTTTTGGTAGGGTTGATATGTGTATGAGGAATATCGATATCAAACCCGATGTATCCAGGATAAAGATATAAAATGTGAAGAAAGGTCTCTCTGGAGGCACTCGAATGGTCACTCTCTCTCCATCCACTTCGTCTCTTTCTCTTGCTTTCATATCCTCTTATATCCGATGTCTAATATGCCAATATACACATATACAAACGTGAACCTGTACGACATCGACGGTAGCAGTCATCCGGAAACTCCCTTCGACTGTGAAACATTCAATCTCAATATATTCAACGACGCTATTTTCACCAACTCCATGGCTGATTGGATACACGAATAAACCACTTCGTTTACTTTGCATACATGTGGAAAATGTATATGCACAGTTCATGTATGTGAATGAAAATATATACGATCGCTTATCACTTACGGCAGATTTGCGATTTTCTTTTTTCTTTTTCATCCATCACATGTTCATTATTATCTTCTTGCGCCACTTTTTTCTTCGGGTCCAACACAAATATCCATCCAAACGTGTACAGCGTATTTGAAGTTTATCATTTTACATATTTTGATGAAAGATCTGCAAGAATTGGTATTTGTGTGAGTAGAATGATGATAGTATAGTGAGAGATAAATGTTAAAAGCAAAGTTATCTGACTATAACGAGTCGATCAAAGTGTTTGTAATTTTATTTTTTCGTTTGTTAGAATTTTAATATCGGTTGATAGATTTATTGGAATTTACTCTATCATGTTTACAAAATTTTCCTATTTGTATTCATTGAAAAATTGTAACGATGAACCGTGAGTAAATTTGTGTGGAGCGTCTTTTTATGATGTTTTATATCTTCAGAACGTTGATATTCAAATTTGCCATATCAAAAATATCAAGAGCTGTAGTAGTTAGGTCCGTTAAATATGTACTTGTGAAATTTCGCTACCGGTATTGGAGATATTGAGTAAAAAAATAGAAAACGAAAGTTCGAGTTGATCTTTCTATTCTCTTTTATGTAAATATACCCCATATATACGTAGATACATGATGAATTTTATTCATTCTGGAACTGAAATTGTGTAACAATATGATAATGGACGACACGACACATTTTCATTATTAAATTACCTTTTTTACCTTTTAGTTGCAAACATAAATTCTGAATGATTTCCAGTAAAAACACTGCTGATAGACAGATTTAATTTAATTTCGATCCGGGAAATGCACATTCGGATTCAATTGGATGTGGTTGCTATCAAATGGGATTGGACGAAAGACAACCCAACAGAACCTTTTTCCGATCATATTTGATCATTACGCGTAACGATTTTGATGATTTTAAATTGATAAAATGAAAATCCATTCATAATAACCAATTAATTATCTGCTAGTTGGCCAATTCACTTAGTTAAAATATTTTGGGATAGCCCAATTACAAATAATATCAATTTCCGTCGAATTCACAGTCACACTAATAAAACTACCACGTCATTGAAACTTTTTCAAACGCGGACTGTGATTTTTTCGTTGGAAGCTAAATGAAAGTGCATTGGAACTCCAAATGTTCATTAGTTTCTATCGGACATTGATTGGGAATTTTTCCGCGACCTGATTGACAGTGCCCATAGACGAATAGTCAAATCGACAGTTCGACAACAAATTGAAAACGAATTTGTTTCTAATGGAAAAATTTCAAAATCATCAATAAACGAATGGTTCTACTCACGTCTAACCCTACGATATTACAAAGTTCATTTCATTCACCGTAAATCTTTTAGTATATTCACGAATAAATATAAAAAATCCAACTAAAAAAATCTTGGACAAGCATAATTAATCCTATTATCAATTCTAAAGACTTATTTGCTTTTGTTCAGTATGAATTATATATTCACCTTGACACATTTTATACGGTATTATCAACAAAGAGATAAATAATACCACAATGTTGCATTCAACATGTATTCATACGAACGTATATAATTTCATATCCCAGGAACGACCTCCATCTCTAAATTCAATATTCCACTACCTGCAGAAATATCAACCACACGTTTAATCTTCCTACGCGTTCACTAAACAAACTTTGATATTGCATTGACTTCGCGGTTGCAATTTAAATATTTCAAATACAGATTTATACAGCATATACAAATAAGTCTCACCATATTTGTTTTCCTGCCAAGGTTTCCACAACATAATCTGAATTGTCAGCAAGTTTGACATGATGCTGTGTACGTGATCAGAATCAATGTGAAAATATTTCATAGCTATTTTCGTTCAGTTTAATATTCTTTTCCAATTCTGTTTTATTTCTCTGTTATTTTTAGATAATTTTGTATCCAACCTTTCCCCAAGGTGACGTAATCCCAGTATTATGATCAAACAACAACAACAATAAGGGACGTATAGTCATAAAGAGTGAAGATATATGTGGATATAGTTTGTGATAAATCTGCTTGGCGCTAGTGTTGCACATAGAAAATAACATATAGACGGGCACGATGTGTACGTGTCACGGGGAATACCACAGTTCCCAAGAGTAACGCCGGATTGTGTCTGACAACAAGAGTGAAGAGAGCTATATTGCATCAACTACTCCCATCTTCCATTTGACAATAAATCTCGTGCGTATTCTCGTTTTGAGCCAACATGAAACCCAAAATAGTGGAATAGAGGTAAAATGTTTGTGAAGATCAATTTGATGATTTTCCTTAGAGAAATAAACCGCACGTAAATATACATGTGTATTCAAACACTGCCTAACACACATAAATGGAGAGTCAAGCGTCGTTAATAGCCAAGTCAACGGGAACACAGTGAATCAACTTCAAGAGAATGTTCAGGTTAATCTGTTTACTTCTTCATCCTACAAAGTTCCAATGCAAGTTGTTCTAAGTCAACATGTAGGCAAAATTGCTTTTATGTTGGAGGTCTTGAAGCTAACTTCGTGAAACCATCATGTCATGTTAACCTTAACTATGAAGGCTTTTTTGTTTCTGATAGTTAACATAAATATTTATTTATAATTGATTCCAATGTAAATGTTTTGAAATGAAAGCTGCGTTGCATATTCTTCATGATATGGAGAACATGTCAACTATTTCAAAATAGTCTTCTTGCATAAATCTGCCATTCAAAACAGTAATCGATACTTTGAAGAGTTTGGACTCATGCAATACATCAGCTCATCAATGATTCGGAAACTTCGTAGGTTTCTATGCAATGAAACCATATCGGACATCAGCTTCTCCTATCTCTCATCATACTGATCATATTCCCTATCGAATTCGCAGACAGCTCCATTGCATTGGATCAAGTCTTAGTTCAATTACAACTCCACCACGAATCAAAACTCGACCAAACAAGAAAAATAATATTCAGAATAACATTGAATTATATGAAAAGAAGTTTTGCATCAGCACATTTTCCCAAACACTTTTCTGTTGTATTCCAACTTGAACAAAGGACGCAAACTGAATAATACTGTGAAGTTCGATCGTTCGAGTGTTGGATAAGCGGTAAAAAGGGATATCCGAAGCAGAAACAGCTGCATGAATAATATATCCTGTTAAACATGGTTTATATCGGCTTTGCATTAATATTAAAATTGTTTGTAAAACACAATCTTATACTCACCGCTTCCATTCATTTTTTTTCTCACTCATTAATAAACATGTTGAAATTATATAACTTACCTATGTAACTATATATAACACGTGTATTAATTATCCTCGTTGGAATTTTTTTCCATAACGATGTGCTATAAATTATCGAACATTTTAATCGTGATATAATTTTTATGTGTTACAGCCGGAAACTTGCATTGCTACTTATGAACCACATGCTTATTGTGTTGTTTATTCAACAACCGATCGTGCGTCCGTTCGAGTTGCAGAGGAGGTTTTGCAAACATTATGGCGTAGTGATCACGTTTCAGCCAGAGCTGTAATTTTGGTTGGAAATAAGGCTGACCTTGTTCGAAGTCGTTCGGTCGCAACTGAAGGTACGTGCAGAATATATTGAATATATAAATACACATACTATGATCTTGTGTATATTTGTAGCGATGAATCCTACGCCTCGTGTCATTCATCAATATTTCACCATTGTTTCTACTATTTCAAATTGGCATCACTCTACTTTACATTGAATTCAATTGACCCATGTGAATATTCCAGTGATCGACATGCAGTGTGACGCATGTAGACGAAAGGAGACTTCCAGATATAAATAAGGACTAATTCTATTGATAATTAAATAGGAATGAAGGAGAGAGAAGAAATGGCGTCCACGCTGTATTTAGTCTGAGTATTTTGTATTTTTATGTTTTTCATTCTTTCTTGTTTGTTTCTAAATAATTGACCGGGTTCATTGCTTTGTTTTGTTTTTTTTCTATAGCGAGAATTTTAACTGCTCTCACTTTTTTTTTCATTGCGTAGTCTCTAGTCGATGATTTAGAAAAAAAAAAGAAAAAAAAACGGCCGTCAAACTGTCAACAATTATTCACAAAAGTTTGATGCATTGGAGATTGGTGAAGGAGTCATGATTGGTGACGGGGGACCATGAGCGCTAATTAAAAATAAAGCTCATTCGAGATTTAAAAGGAGAGAAGTTTTGTATGGAGTGGCATAGAAGAAGTTGTGGCAGACAGGTCGAAATGTGAGAACAAGTTTAGCTTGAAGAAACTACTTGAATTTTCAATGAAATATTCATTTAAAAAATTGATTTTGTTGGATTGTGAGTATGCACATAGTTATTTTCATCGACAACGGATTTTAACACACAATTTTCGAACACTAAATTTATAATTTTATCCAGAGCCCGCAGCACTGATGAATTTTAGAACAACCTCGTCTCAGAAGTCGCTAAAATATGCATCTGCTATGAATTTGTATTCAGTTAATGAGGAAGCCCTCAAAAATTTCATCATCAAATGGATAAGAAACGAACGATGTAAAGGGGTTTCCTCCCGACATTATCCACAGGATTCATTAATCGTTTTTTTTTCTAGACCAACAGATTATCTATAATTATTTGTTTATCGTAAAGTCAGGAGCCACGTGCTGCACGAAGCTGAGATTATTTCTCCGTCGTGCGTTGAGTCCTTTACCGTGGATCACGAATTGATACTCATCAGTCAACATTGCAAATCAATTGAATATTATTTTATCAAATAATATGAATTTTTTTTCTGTTAATCCACAGAAGGTAAATCGATGGCCCGATCGTATGATTGCAAGTTTATCGAAACATCCGTGGGAATAAATCACAATGTAGATGAATTACTTGTGGGTTTGTTGACGCAAATACGGTTGAAATTGGAAAATCCAGAGAGAACACGTGATGTATTTCGTAAAAGGTCACGGAAGAACCGCAGTAGATCGCCGTTGGGATCTTGCTCTGAGAACAATTCACCCAAGAAGCATCGCGGCACACGTACAAGTGCAAGTCTCAAAGTGCGCAGCTTACTTGGTAAGGTCTGGGCGAGAGATAGTAAATCAAAAAGTTGTGAAAATCTTCATGTTCTATAGAATGCAATATGACTCCAATATATTTAAACATTCATGTATATTCAACGACAATTTTGCGTGTTAATATTTCATCTCCAATTTAAATGTTGACCAAAAAAAAAACCAAAAAAAAAACAAAAATACTCTCATTCATTTCTACATCAAAGACTGATTTGACAATGAAACTAAAAGAAGAATGAAAGATGGAAAAAAAGTTGTATCAATAAGAAATGAGAGGGATGAATAGCGACGGCCCCTTCCTATTTGTCAGTATCTAAGAAATGTGTAAAAGACAAATTCTGAGGTGAATAGAGAGCCCTCTTATTCTTCCTCTGCACTCCTACACTTCCGCACTCTGTTTCATTCTCGTTCTTTTTTCATATTCTTTCACTTCTATCGCCGTTATACTTAGCATTTTAGTTTTGGAACAGGAAATAAGAGAAAAAGACCAACAACACAAGCCAAAAGGATTTTATATGGTTTTATATGTAGAATTTTTTACTTTGCTATTGTAGACAAACTCACTATTGCACTAGTTTTATTTCCGTCGGATATAGATGCGCGGTAGAAAATTTTTATTGTCTTACAATTACACGATGCAATGTGGATAGAAATTGAAAAGCTGTCGTACTGCCACAAAGTGCATTCGGGCGTAATACATATGACGGCGGCGGTTGAGGGAGAAAATAAGTTAGAGAACATGAGGACGCTATGATATTTCACGAAGAGGATAAATGCATGTACGCGAAATAATTTTTCTACCAAGTATTTCAGTCACTGGAACTTCTGATAGGAAATTAAATGAGGAATTAATTCTCAAAGGTTCTGAATTTCATAATTTTAAAACTCGTCGTGCTAGAATGTTAATTAATTTTTAAACACGTGTCACAATTTTTTTTCTTTCTTAATCTAATTTTCATATGTTTTTACGTTGGATGAAAATTATGAAAAAAAAACATGAGTAATGAAAATAAGCGATGTGCGATTGGAATATAATGAATTTTTCAATAGTTAATTATTTACGGTACAAAAAATTGGCACAAAATAAAGCATAAAAAAGTATATAATATTACATATATATATATTCATGTATATGTGAAATCATAATTAAAGCCGATGAATGCACAAAGGCAACACATTCCAGGCAAGGTGACATCACAAAACATGAAGCGGATGAATAATTTAAGCTGAAGTATTTTTCAAATCCTGAATCATTCCCAATACGCTTGAATTTAACGTGTGATCGATTCTATATCTTATTGATTAAATATTAAAATTCATAGCAGAAAAATATCGTCAGAAGGTTGACTATGCGATGAACCCAACCCGTATCAGCAAATAATTGAGTATGATAGAATTGACTTTATGCATTCGTAAATGATAAGGTGGAACAAAAAGGGAGACGTGAAGAAATGCATGGAATGAACGGAAAAAAATACTGTCGTCAACGATTTAATCAATCAAACATACGTACGTAAGTACGCAAGTCACTTTCATCGTGTGATTTTCGGATAAAATGACAATGTAATAAAAGAAGTTGTTGCACAGAGTTGACATTGAGATATAGACAGAATATATCGCGTGTGTTGGCAAATAAAAACAAAAGCGAATATCAACTGTGGAAACCAAACAGTTTCAAATGAAAATACAACAGAGATAAAGGAAAAATAAATAAATTTACGTTTGCAATACGTGGACAATGCAAGTTGTTCTGATTGAATGAGTCCGTTTCTATGTATATGGGATATCCGATTGGTAATTCACAGTTTGAATTAGTCAGATCATCTACTTTTTCTTTTCAATTTCTGCGACAATACTCAAATGATTAAAATTCAAAATAGACACCTGCGATTCAACAAACATCCGATGTGTACGTTTGATTTTACTGTACTTAATTCTTCGAATGAGATGATAATCATCAACCCCTCATCATTTTTGATTATCCATAGCAATCAAAAGGTTGTTAAGTATATGAATAAAAATATGTCCACTCTTCTTTTGATCAACAACAGAATCATGACATAGTGAGAATACTGATGAAAAACGTAAATCATCAATGGTATTCACCCCTGCATGCGTTATTTGTTCAGCTCTGATGTACAGGAAAATAAAAGCATTTGTTCAACATCAGTTGATTAAATGGTTGATGACGGCGTATCCAAACAGAATTGTAATAAAATAATATGATAAAACTCAAATACCAAATAATCTATTCATAACTATCACGAAACCAATGAATCGAGTAATGGGAAAAAAAATAGTAATGATAGTGATCGTTATTATTATTATTGTCATAAACATATAAATTAATAAACCATGGAATAGAAAAAATTTTCTTCATTGTGAATAACGAACCATATTAAGGACAGAATAACACTTTATCATTATACCATTTCCCGTCACTTTTATTCATCATGAAGACTTTATAAATTCACAAAACGTATTCAACAATTGTATTCGTATATGTATAATTAATTCTCATATGTGTTTCGGTAAAGCTGCGATATATTATCCGGCAGTTCTGCAGAATGGAAAAAGTAGGAAGTTGGAGAGAGATTGATTAAGCAAAAGAATTATGAGATATAATTTTTAGAGAATATCCACCCATTTATGGAACGTGTTCCTTCGTCCACTTGTCTCCCAAAAAGTGTCTTCGATGATAAATTTTTTTTTTCGCATCTATTTATCGCGTCCATTTTTTAATGTATAATTAATAACTAGGATTAACATAATTTTTTAATTATCAGAAAATGATTGTCTCTTCATGCGAATATATTCGTTAGCGTGTGTGTATTTATATAAATTCTATACGTGTAAGTTATGTGTATGGTGAACAAATAAAAATACAGGAGCTCGAATAATACATTTAATCACATTGATGTTTGTAAATAATATTGAATGCAATATGCACAGCGTTCGCGCTTTCATTTGTTCAATCAATGATTTATTTATTTTGAACATTCATTCATGTATTTATTATTTGATTATTTGTTTAAAATTTTTTCATCGTACTGCATTTTTAAATAATGATTGTACACTCTGGAACATTCATGCGTCCCATAATCAGTTCATACATTTTTTATATACGCCATTTTGATAATTAATTCATTCGCATTAAACTTTATTCCCTTTTTTGTGTTAATCTGTCACGAAATCATTTTTGTAACCAGTTTTCAAAGAGACATCATTATGAATCAGAATGTTGGCTGTTAGATTAAATTAGTGGGAAAAAAATATTAACTAAATTAATTAAATTTCAAATAGAGGATGCGTCTGATGAATAAAATAAATATCACAAACGTCATCGAATGCGTGGGAAAAAGCTCAGAGCGCATTATATATGTATTAAATTACTTCGTTGTATCCATTGCTGGCTCATTTAACGTTCCTAAATCATGTTTTCATAGCAATATCTGAATTTCATTAACGATAGTGGTTAAAAATAAGTGGAGTACCGGAATAACTCAGATATGCCGAGTTGTACCAAAAACGAACAATGCTTCATTGGGATGAAAACGATAGGAACGATCGAATTCCAGAGTTGAATAATTGTCCGAGACATTATCTTAGACGAGTCATTGTTAATATGAAGAGCAATGTGATACACAGGCTTATTGACCAATATTTAAATAAATTTTAGCGAAAGATCGAAACAATAAAAAAAAATATAATAATTCAATGTCATTAATAATTAATATATTAATTAAGTCCTAACGGACATGGCGAGTCATGGCGAAACAATTGAATTAATTTTATTAATTGACGAAAAAAAAACAAAAAGAACATTGTCCGTAAGGAAATGGTGAGTGGATCAAATAGACAATATAAGTTTCAATGATTCGACGCGTTGGGACACATACAATGTCCCAAACATTCGCAAGTCGATTCATTTCTCCGAAAACCCTTTTTCCAAAAAAAAAAACAAAAAAAAATTAATCAGTATCAACCGATCAAGAGAATGAATCAATTGGAATTAATATTAATATCTTTGAGACAACTGTTACGCTTGAGTTTATCATTTTCATGTATGAAAGCGACAGAGTCTTGGGCGAGAAAAAAAAATGATGCAAAAAGTACCAATTTTGGAAATGAAAATATAAGGAAGGTTATTAAGATGAATTACGTAGATTGAAAAACAAACTTCCTAACCTACATTCTCACATTCACTGATCGAAATACGATTAAATATAATTAATGTTTAAATTAAATGCAATATACATTTCAAACTTGAATCTTTTTATAGAAACAATAATTAAAGAAGTAAACAAATAAATGGAATAATGTCTCGTAGTTAAAACAAAGAATACCTAACATTATTTTGTATTTCTTAATATTGCGCTATCAATTATTCAAATATGTATGTATGTTTGTATGTATGTATATATGTAGCGACTATCATATCGCGACGCGTGTGTAGCAAATGAAGGAATTTGGTAAACGCTTGGATGATGATTGTACTAATTCCATTTCACCTCACACGCTGGCGACTTGTCGTTATACTACGCAAGACACCTTCGTTTAGGTGTTGATGTAATACACACGAGTATCTTATATCATTGTAATACGCGATAAACATCGTTCTTATAATAAATAAAGAACACGTTAAACAATATTTTATTAGTTGACTTGTTTTCATGGATCAAATGATATCCCGTCGTAAACTATGTGGGACGATGGATCTCTGGAGCAAAGAAAAAATTGTGATTTCATCCAGCGAGAGAGCAGATTGATCGATTATTCAATCGAAGATCACGACTTTAATGTAAGTGGTATTGACTGTCATTAAATGTTTCAGACTAATTCGCAAAGATTACGATTATTTGTAGAAGATATTTTTATTCAGTAGAGAGTTCGTGTTGGATTGTTCTTTGTTGAAGTTCTCGTGAGAAATCGCAACAGAAGTATAAAACTTGGAAACTGAATCACAAAGTTTGGAACTCCATGATAAAATATATTGTTTCACTTTTTTTGTTTCATTACTTAATGTTCACAATTCAAACGGTGGAAATTGGAAGGAGACAACTTGACGGCAGCTAACGAAATACGAATGAAATGGTGCCAGACCAACTTCGTTCATATAATTATCTAGCGAATCGCGAGATCGTTTTGGATGAAGTGACTGAGAATTTTCCAACTTTCCATTAATCGAATTTTTTTCTCAAAATTCACTCAAACTCTGCTGTGGATATTTTCGAATATGAACGCTTGATAATCCTTCAATGTATATCTGAGTTCAGATATGATTGTGTTCATCGAAGATTATACATGTTTTACGATTTTGACATTGCATGTTCATTCACTGACACATGCCAGGACAGTACAAACTGTTTATGAACTAGTTACACAGCTGTGAATGAATTGCAGAAGCGAAATTGCAATAGGATGCAATTGAAGGGTTGAAGTTCGTCATTGAATCTTACGACATTTCGGCAGGTTCAGTACATGTATATTCATTCAAGAAGCATCTGGAACGAAAGTTTCAGACATACATCAATCGATAATGCATCAAGGTCTACTAGCATCCTCAAGGATCATCACAATCTGATTGTTGATGTGATCCTTCATCATTAAATAGCTTTTAATGGGAAATGATTTTGCATTGCTAGTTGAGAGGAATAACGAGAGACGATGGAGAAAGCGAGTGCCAAGTGCAAAGCTGTGTATCTCCATTCATTGTGAATTCATATAAACACTGCCATCACAATTTGAAAATGCATTAACCTATCACCAGTCAGTGAGAAGAATTCCAGAATTATCAGAAAGTTGAAGATCACTTCATGCATTTTCTTCGTTGGAAAGAATAAAATCTTTTTTCATGTATTCTCATCGTTGGAGTTGTGGTCAGGTGGTATTATTCGTGAATTGATTGAACTTCTCTGCTCTCAATCATCATTCATATAGAGGTACAATTATATCTGTGAAGGAATATGGAGTAGATCATAAGAGAAAATGGGGTAAGTCACTGATCTTGATATTCAACTCGACTGGTGGAAATAGAAAGCAAACTTAGTTTGGTTCACTTTCGGGAGACACATCAGAATGACGCGAGTTCAAGAATTCATACAGGTATTTGTCCGTTCATTGGTCTGTATCTATTTGAATATATATGAATACGAAATATGACATGTCATACTGGAGGTATATAACAAAAGTTCAATGCTTCAAGATGTCTTGGCAAAGCCTCGGGATAAACTCTCCTCATTTTTTTCGTTATCCATTTTCTATCTGATAAATGTTCTTGAATAATGATCAGGCATATTATGGGCTGTTCACTAGAGTTTCCTCCCGAATTGTCTGTGTTGGTATGAAAGAAATGAGCTGTAATGAAAGAGAAAAAAATGGAATTTACGTTCATAGTTACCGACTGTACATCTACTCTTTGTTCTGCAATTGCTCTAGTTCTGTTAGAAGAATAAATTTGATGCCAATTAATAATTATTTTTATTTCAAGTTCTCAGGGAATCAGTAGCGGTTTCCACTTACAGCATCAATAGACCACGATAATGACCAAACTTTCGACTGTGAGAATACTTTGTTTTTTTTTTTCATAGAAGAAATAGGAATAATTCGAATTTAAGGGTCGTACTTCAAATCAAACAACTCGACTTTTTAATACGAAGATGGCACAATGAGGAAATAAATGGAGAAAAGGTCATTGGAACCATATGATGGAAGTATTTCATGGTGGAATTGCTTTCATTGATTTGACCAGGAAGAGAAGGACATGTAACTCATGTAAAAAAATTTATTATTTTGATTAGGGAATTTTTTGGGGTTTCATTGGGGAAGCCAAGTCGGTCTTAATCACTTTCTTCATTCGTGTCATTTTTAACCAATCAGTGATATTTTTCCCTGTCCCCGTTATGTCCATTGCCCAGACATCAACTCGGTGAACAATCAAAAAACGTTCGACTTTGAAAATAAACAATTCATTCCATATAAAATAAAAATATAACGAGTTCCAATTCACGGGCACGCGAATGTCGGTTCCAATCTAGGTTGATTTGGAAAAGAAGATTTTGATGGTTCGACGAGTGAAATGGTTTTGTGGAGGTGAGAGAGGGATGAGAGTGCACGGCATACTGGAGTTTTAATTGTTTTCAACTTTGCTAATGTTTCATTACAACACTGTAACTCTGTTAATCTCAGTGTTGCTTCTATCCTACAATTGGCTGACACCAATCTAGAGAGAGAAATCTGCTGTTCTTTCATACACCGTATCAACCCCTTCTTGGAACGCGTGCCACCCCGTTGACCTCGTTAAAGTTCAACGCTTGAATGTTCTTTGCTTTTAACGAGTTTTTAACAATAATATATATATTCGCTTGCGTCATGTAACAATGATTGAACTAGAACGTCTATACGTCATTAGGAACGTGAAACAAAGAACAAATTTGAAGGAAAAGAGGGAAAGAAAACTAAATTGAAAAATCGTGCATCAGCAGAGAATAAAAGTTGGAACAAAGAAAGAGTGAAACAATAGTTGCGTTCATGAAAGTCCAATATCTGCCAGACAATAATTCATTTTAATTGCGATCAACTACGACTATGAATTCATTAGGGAAATTCGAAATTTATTAATTTAAATTAATTCGGAATTTGTCACCTTTGGAAAGATTTTTAATAACCCAATGAAACCATAAACATCAAAAACAAATAAAATTCTTCGAAATATTATTAAATTACTAAAGTCTCCTGTTCGAATACTGAATGCGAGTGTGTTGTAGAGAATACTTGCAGATGTTCTTATTCGTGTTTGTATGAATCTGTCCCGGATTAATACGAAAAAAGTTGAACAATGAGGGGTTTTATGGAACGTTTAGCATGAGTTACTGCAAAAGCATCCTTATTTGTAGCAAGGATATATTACTTTCCAAAAGTCAATATTTTCAATTCTGTCAATTACTGATAGTGAGGCGGATCCCAGAATTGCTTGGCGATTCGTCTATTTTGAGTCGTCTCTTATAATATTCCGTTATCCATGAGAGATGAGTTACGGGCACCTAACTGGAGAGCAAAATCCTTTTTATCTCATAAATCCCGGACCTGGAGAAACTTTGAAGCTACATTTCTCTAATTCTATTCCTCTCGAAACTATTCATGCAGAATTATGAGTGGAAGAAAAGAATATTTTATAAAATTCTAGTTGTCTTAACGTGCACAGTCATAGCTGAAGGATTCATGGAAAATCAGCTGTTAAATCAAGAACAAACCCATGGATTTGATAAGTTAATTTTTTATCCATCATATCTGAGGTTGTCTGACTGCAGAAACTCATAAATCAATTCAGATGTTGTTAACACATTGGTGATAGATTCAATCACAATGGCTTGATTAATATATTTTTGATTTTAATGGATACACGAACTGGAGCTTCATGAAGTTCATGTATTTGTTGTGTTTACGAATGGTAGCAAAAACTTTTCGACATAAACCCCATCGTATGTACCCACACGAGTGGTGAGCGGGGACAGGACATGAGTGTGACATTGCTTGGTACTTATCGGCTTGCCACAGCACTACCGGGCCGACGAACAACAACAATTCGATTGGACGTGACACAATGGATGGGGTTCGAACATACTCCATATCGTAGTTGATGGTGACGCATTTGGTGCTTCGGGTTGTGTAGGATACAACTCCTGCCGTGTTGAATATATCCAAACACTCGAAATGTTCGCTCGAACATTGTCCAAGAAAATTTATGATTATCACTTCCACCATGATCCTATGGTGAAACATGTTTTGGTGAGTCGTAAAAGCTCACTTTACGAGCTTTTATTGTATACCGTTAGCGGATCCAGAATAATAGCTGGTGTCCGTGACTATTTCAATGGCATCATTGGGAGTTGAAGACACAAAAAAAGCTTCGGTTTTTTTATTATTCATTCAGGAGAATAAATCTGACGTGGTTGTTTTCGAAATCAAGATTCCTCCTTCTTCTGTGGCAGATGATACGTAAAAAATTCCAATCAGATTGGTGGAAAATTCACAATAGAGACAATCGAATGCACACAATATTCGCACAATTGGTCATACCAGTCATTGTAAAAAAGAAAAAAGAAGAAAAATCACCGTGAGAATGAAAGAGAATAAATATCGACGATAGTAAGTCGTCAGGTAGAAAAGATTGACAGAAGTTCTCCCGAATTTTTCATTTTCAAACGGGTATTGCAAAAATTGAGGTGAAGTTATTGTAAATATGGCGAGAAAATTTTCTCCCCAACTCATTCCAAGCGATTTGACGAGTATGAGGGAATATGGTTCAAAGGCTTAGAGTGTAAAATAAACTTTATATATTCATTTTGGCGTAACGTTCGATACTGATGATAAGTACACGTATAAATTTTTATATGTGTACATGCATGTACGTTTCGAAGAGAACAAATGAGAGCAGCTCGTGGAAACACACACATACATACACACACACTCACATCAAAGAGAATGGAAAATCGATAGTTTTGAGCTTTTATGGATGAGTTTCATCACTTGGAAAACCTTGAACGCATGATTTGCGATTTATCTTTTCTATTTTTACGAAATCTATATACATATATCTTCGGTTAGATTCTTAATGCTATTTTTTACAACTTGTTTTCACCCCCTCATTACTGTTTGTTTTTATAATTGTCTCTTTCTTTTCCTTCTACTCGATCGAAATACTGCGCGCGACGATGAATTAACAAAGTTATCAGTTACTATCGGCATATACAGAACGCGGACAAAATAGGAACGAAAGGATGACTCCCCTCATTTCTTGTTGTTGAGCGAGATTCGATTACTTGAGAGCTAACTGGGAGAATTTCCTTGATAGATTGATATCTGTCTATATATACGTAATAGTAAATAGAGGTATATAAATACTACAACTACGATCACTTCTTATCCTATTTCGTACCGGTATATCGAATAGTTGATAATTCCATTTGAGTAAATGACCAGAAGACATTAGTGTCAATGAGCAATCCCAAAGTAATAAGAAACCAATTATATGGATATGCGGGAAGAATGGGGAAGAGAGTTGAATGATTGAATAATTATTGGATTAGCAGACCTATTTTTTGATTGAACGTTGGAGAGAAAAAACAAATTTACGAATGGATATATTCACTTTTAGTCAATAAAATTTCACTCGAATTTCATTGTTATTCTTCTTTTATTTCTATCACCATTGTAGTGCAGGTTTATGCAGCAAATATACAGTCACTGCATGTATATCTCTCTTGTCTGTATTATTTCGTGCATATTTTTTTTTCTATGCTTCTTTTTGTTTCGTATTCGTATTTCATTCACATCTTGTGTGTCTGAACTAAAATAATGTTTTATTTTCACCAAACCATACAACATTGCAGTTTCAATTGAAATTTGTTATTTGCAGTAACTAAACAATCAACTCATTTTTGTATTGTTTCATATTTTGTTTTCTCAAACAGCAAATACATTGCCAGTGTCAACGAGAGGTTGAGGAAAATGTCATTATGTCTCGCAAAAATTCCATTGTTGATGGTGCTGTTGTATATAAATTTCCTGGAAATAAAATGTATTATTTTTTGATTTTCATCGTCTTAACAATTACACGACTTGACAATATATGTGAAACATAGTCACCTATAAATTCCCTCTTCTTGTTGTCATACGAAACAATTTTGCATGCGTTTTTTTTATCAACTCTGAACCCCAAACAACGGAATCGCTCATCGGTTTTATACAATGTACCGTTTTTATGTGGATTCAGAAACGGCTGCCCACTGAATGGATTTATGAAATCTGCCCAGTAACCAAACATTTTCAATTTGGTGCAAATATCAGATGCCGCTAACAGGAACTGAAAACAAATTAATTGAATTTTTGTAGCATTCATAATCAATCCGACGCCCTATTATGAGAATCGCCGAATCGTGATGAATTTTTATATTTGAAATTCAGATAAAAAGTCCAACCGCGAATTAGTAGCGATGTGAATGAATATATTCATAATCAACTATAATGTGGTTCACTTCAGCTCGAGTGACTGATAATATATCAAGATTAAATAACGTCAATAGGTCTCAGTATGTTTTTGATCATGGATTTCGTAACGATCAAAAATTCTGAATTTATTCAACTCCCCCTCCAATGTATTGAGAACATTTGCAACGATTGAAAATCAGCCGCATGCCGTTTAAAAGCGATCATTCATATGGGCGTACATCAGAACGAACCCTTTCAAATGATTTTTGATACTCACAAATTTTGCTAGTTTTTCTGTTTCAGTCTCTTTACTCCATCTCATCATTCTCGGATTGGACCTTTGTGTGATTGTAATTATTGTAAGCTGAGGTGATGCAGCTTCTGCATTATTGGGGAACAACTCGAGAACACTTTTTCTCAATAATAACGGACATTCTTGGGCAACACAATCAAGACTAGGCTGGTCCGGATCAGCATGCCAGTTTTGTGTTATAGGCATCGTTACATTATCAGTATTAACTTCGTCGCCTATCGACGATGCAATTATAGATTGCGTTTCCACTTGTGCTGTAGTTGATTTATCTAACCATCCAGGTCCTATGCTACCTGGTAAATAAAATCGGAAACCTCTCGCTCCGAATAACTCCCAATTTGGGTTACTATCAAATTCATCATTATCAACATCAGCGTTTAATCCGCCCGATTTAATTAACTTGTATGAACTTGTGCTCTTGGCACTACGTCGTGAATATTTAGCTGATAATATTGTATTGATAGGCCTCACGTAACATCGTTGAAGAATTTTGATACAATGCATCTGAAATCATATATATATAATTATAGAAGCATATATTGTTGATGAATTTGATGAATGAGAGGTTAGAATATGGTGTAATTTTAGAACGAATTTCATTTCGTTCGGGCAATATTCATTCAGTTTTTTACAATCTTTTCTCGAGTATATCATTTTTATTATTACCTCGAAGCACGTATTCACATGCTTACTCCAAATCACTTATTTTATTTGTAAACGCAACGTAGGCTGTTTATTCACTAACAAGTCACTTCTGCAGTTAGCTAATGTCATTCGGTTATTTTTTTCTTATGTTTGTCCTACATATGCATCAAACACATATTTCTGAACGTCTTTCCACGTGTAGGTATGTGAACGAACAGTCGCTATATCGACCACGGTTGGGTGATGTGACCGTTGATATATTTATGTATAACTACGTAATTATCATCAGTTGATGTCTTACCATCAACGTGTCGTTGGCCCGATGCTACAGCGGGTTTATTTGAATGTTCTCAATTTTTGTGTCCATTCGTTTCACAAAGAATCTGAGACGGAATCCACATCTAGTGTCTATTGTTGATAGAGTGACAAGGAAATGGTAATTGTTGATAAGATGCTCAACTTGAATTCATCTCAATATAGCAACAAATAATCCTCTTCATAGAATGATACTAACACCATACTATTGGTAAAAGTCACCTGGACCGTTTAAGTATTGGCATGATATAATCAGCATTGAATGTTGGCGATAGAAACATTTTGTGACAGATTCTGAGGCTCACTAGTAATCTAGTGAATTTGAAATTTCTCTATCGTGATCAATCATTCCAGAATTGTTCAATTTCCATATTCCCGATACCCTCATATTCGATAATCACTAAGATTTTTGAGCGTCGGTAAAGTAGTTCCCACTGTCGACGATCATGTCGCTTCGGGTGTCCTGCCCATCCGGAAGTTACATATTTCAGAGTATCACTAAACAGTGGTTTTCTTCCTGCAAGACACATTGAATCTCAATCATAGGAATCACATAATTCAATAAGTAGTTCAATATTAATCGAATAGAAAATATCACGATTATTTGCTACACATACTCATAACCATCGATTTTTATTGCTGTAATTATATCCCGCCATTTATTGATACATCCGGTGGACTATGATCACACGTCTGTGCATCACTCCTCCATCTTGTGGTTTTGTGGGGGATCCCAGTAGCGGCATGAATTGTGCCATCCGCGGCAATTCTTATTTTTTTTTCAACAATTGCATAACTTTCAACATCACTCACAGTAATTTAAAAATAATTAATACACAGTTGTATATTCATATTATTAATTCAACATCATCATGATTGGTCAGGGAGCAATAAGCTATTCAACAGTTGTGTATTTCTCAGGGAACTGTGAAGACTATATATGTCATTGTTACTCCCTAATGTCCAGTTTTCCTGAAAAGGAACTGCGCAAATGCGGACACGCATCAGACAGAAATTTATAGAGACGGGATCACGGTCATTTTATCCATATCATCGTTGTCGGCCATTGCTAGGGAGTTAATTTCGCTACTAGGTCCCCCCAAATCCAATCCTAGCCTCGTTTCTCTCGTGATAGGAAAAAAAACTATTTGGTGATTTTGTGTTACGGAATTTTTGGTTATTTTATTACTGCACGTTTGTTGACAAACCTTGTACGTTATAATATTTCAAAACAATAATTCCGAACAAATGGAGAAAAACGATATTACAAATATCGTTATTGATGGAAATCAAGCCGTATTGTGTTCCGAAATATTTCAAGAGCCACAGCGTTTAACGCCAACAGGAAAAATAAGCCATGCGAAAACACGAGTGTACACTCAACGATATCGTAAGGAATGGGAACAAATGCCTGATTTTAAAGGTAACGTATAGATAATTATATACATGATAATTGGAGGAGACGAGTTCTATGCAGGTTAGAGATATGGAATTAGCGCCAGTATAATTCACCTCTTCTATTTGCTTTCCGCAGTGTCTTATCCATTATTTATTCTTATCAATCCTGGGGTACTTATGATGATGGAATTGATGAGTATTATGTTGGAATATTATATTTAACGCCCGAAGATGAATGAATTTTTCAGATAATGCTCACGAATTCGAGATTTCCAGTAACTCATTTGACTTATATTGTCCTAAATTTTCGCACAGTTAACCTCCAAGAATGACATTGTAATGGTAATTATATACTAACGAAGCGTCGTAAATTGTCGGAGAATTTTCGCGGTATTTTCTGAAATATCTATCTGTACATTCACCATATGGTGAGGGTGGTTTCGTTTCATGAGAACCTAAAACTGCTCTGCAATCTCGTGCATATGTTTATGGGAATTGGTTGCTTAGGGGTCTGGAATATAAGTTTCCTTTTCTCCTTCTGTTGAGGTACAAAGATCTTCTCCGTCCGTCTTTGACGTTTTCATTTAGTACTCAGAATGTGAGGCTCGAGATGAGCACGAATTTATTGGATACTTTCTGTGTGGCGGTTTTATTCAGCGGGAACATTCCAGATGCTATTGTTGATGTCATTTGATCGCTTGTATTGCATTGGAATGAAAGTAGAGGAAAAAAAATGTTTACAACTATCGAAAGTAATCACATACCTATCATAGGATCACATTGCTTGAATGAAATGGAATTTGGAACATGAATTGTTGTCATATTCATGTCCTATCAGCATTTACTGGACTCGATGGGCTTATCAGAGAACTCCAGTTTGCGTTTGCCAATGTCCTGATTACCTTCAAATGATGACATACACGGGCGGAAGATACTCCATATTCAATAAATTGTTTATGTTCTGAAGACAACCGATGGAAATGCTGAAATTTTCAGTTAGTCAATTAATTATGAGACTCAAATCCACTTCAAGACTTCCATCAATTCCAATGACGTTGGAGTATTTCTATATTCAAGCTGATGTTTTTCGATCATTTTTCGACGAAATGGCGCAAACCATTTATGTGGAATTAGTGTCAATAAATTCATCTCAATAATTAGATTTTTCATAAAATACAAAATATTCGACTGCCTCCTAGAGTGAATCTCATCTGAATCAAATTATACGTGAAGTGATTGGAGTTTTATAAACAAACAATATTTTGGTGTGGATAAAATATATGTTGTTTTCTAGTATAAATTGTAAATTATGATAATTTCTCGAAGACGTTTGTTGAATTGTTTTGACTGAAGAAATGTCCTAGAATCAACACATTCCCAGTGAACTTCACCATGCTGCCCTCTGACGATATTCTTTCATTTGAAATGATAGAATATATAAATTGATAGTAAATTCGAAGGAAGGAAGTGACAAAAAACAATTGAGGGATAAATTATCATATTAATTTTTCTGTTACAGGTTGGCTGACATCAGTGCCCTGTCAAGATACTCGTGCGTTTTGTACTTACTGTAAAAAAAATTTGCACGCACATCGTTTATCGTTATTGAAGCACACTTGTACGATGAAACATCAGCGTGCTGCTTTGATGTATCAAGCTGAAATGAATCAGAAAAAATTACGAGGCGATCATGGTGATGATAGTGGGAACGATAACACTAGAAAATTACTTAATTTCCAGTCCCAATTCGAACAAGTCAACGTACAATCAATAAAAACTGATGATTCCGATGATGAGGACGACGAGGATGGAAGTGATTACAATTATGTTGTCGAAAGATTAGAAATGGAGGAGGAGGAAAGTGGTGGCGAATCCAAGAATCACCTTATTCATCGTGATAATGAAAACCATGAGGATAATGACGAGGATGAAAATATTGAAAGTGTGGATTTTCAATTGAAACTTGAATGTACTGATGAAGATGAAACTCCGAGTAACAAAAAAATGAAACTTGATACAAATGAACGTAGAGATGCATTAGCTGAAGCTATGGCACACGTTCATGGTGAATACATGGACAATGATGATGATCAGAATCAAGCTTTAGAAATGGTTGGAGCAGCAGCTGATCAAGAATCGATAAATAATGGCAATAGAGATAATAATGATAATAGTAATAATAGTATTGAACAGGACGATTATACAAATGAAGTAGAAAAGTTTGGAGACGATGATAAAAAGTCTTTACAGAATATAAAACAACAAATGGCCGTAGCGACAAATAGTATGCCATCGAATGATTCAAAACTTGTTGCTTACCAAATAAACCCACCGACTCTTTCGTCAGATCGTAGTCAACAACAAGGAGCAACATTGACAATTGCACCAATGCAGAATAAAACCATCATGCTGTCAACGGGCAAAACTGTAACACTAACCACAGGGAAATTACCAGCCGGTTATGTTTTGAGCAAAGTCAGAGGGAATTTACCGACATTCGTAGTGGCGGGCACAAATAAATCAACAAGTCAACGGTCAATCCTCCCGAAGTCACAGACAAACTTACAACCAACACCATCACAGTCACACTATGAATCGGTTAATGATAATGTTGCCAGTACAAGTCAGAATGTTGAGAAAAAAATGGGGTTATTGAAACAGATACCAATTGCACCTGCTCGTATTTCCACACATGTTCTTGATACAAGTAAAGGTGTACCTATTGGTGGTCTCCAAGTTAGTTTGTATAAACTAATGGATGGACGTTGGACATTCCTGAATGAAAGGTATAGTTAGTTTCCGTGCTACATCAGAATGAATGTAAAATAGATATAGAGTATACTAAAAAATTCAATATAATATATGACTTAATCAATTTTATCACATGATATCTTCATATTTGATTTCAGTACCACTTCACCTAGCGGACGTTGCACCGATTTGGTGGATATGAAAAAGAGTCAAATCACTGCTGGTCGATACAAAATACACTTTGATGTTGATAAATATTTTACATTACGCCGGATTGAAACAATGTATCCATTCATCGAAATTGTGTTTGATGTGAAAAACCCTACTGGCAATTATCATATCCCAATTTTGTTGAGTCCATTTAGTTATACAACTTATCGTGGTACAGATAGATGATTCAATTTGTTTTGGAGTTCGATTTTCATTTTATCTCTATTATCATTTCTACACCCCTCATTTATCGAGCATGCAAAGGATATAATTGCAACTATACGTTGTATCTGTTTCCCTTTTATTTCTTGAATTTGTTACCCTTCGACTTTGTTTAACTTCAATATTTTTGTACAGGAGTAAAAAAAAATAAAGAAATAAAGGATTGGTCGAGGTATATTAATTATCAACGTAGTGTAATGTATAATGTATTCTCATGTGAATTTGCACTTTGACCTAAACCATATCTGTATATATTATAAATAGGTGATGAATCTCATCGTGTTGTGTGTTTGACCTTTGATTATACAACGGCAATGCACTGAACTAACTTCACTTGAAAATTTATTGGGTATATTCATTTTGTCGTTGTAAACATCCGTGAGAATGGAGCTACAACCGCACATATCTACCCATGTGTTGGATACAAGCCGTGGGGTTCCAGTCACAAATCTTCCAGTGAGTCTCTATAAAACAGCAGACAAAGATCATATTACATGGAGATTCATCAGTGCGAGGTGAATTATTAGGAATTTATCATTCTTCCTTTATAGAGAAGTCAAGGTATGGATTTCATTGATGAATTTCTGTGTTCTCCAGTAAAACATTGGAGAATGGACGTTGCTCCAATTTATTAGGGATCGCATCACAGGGTTTGAAGGTGGGTCGTTATAAAATGGTATTTGATGTTGAACAATATTTCATTTCAACTCAGACACCATCTCTTTACCCATCTGTCGAGATTATTTTTGAAATCAGCAATGCACTACAACACTATCATCTGCCCCTTTTATTGAATCCATATGGATTCAGCACATATAGAGGAACCTGAAACGATGGAGAACCGAATTCTGGATCTAACGCGACTAAACTGACAATGTCAAAAGAAGTTGTAATTTCATTTTCCATATGAAGACAGTACAGAATTTCGTACAAAAAATAAAGTAAAAATTTACAAGAATATGTAATAGAAGCATTATTGATATGCGATGTCCATCACGAACTACTCATGCATGTTTAAATCTAATTTTGATGTTTTTATAGCTGCTGAAGAAATGGTGATGAAAAAACGAATAATCAAAGCGATCATTCTCATTTATAATTAACTTGGTGGGAGATAACTCTTGTCAACTTTATTGTTGTTTTTGTTATTCATGGGTGGTAAATATGTGCTCTCATCAGTTTTTCCACTTCCACCAGGTCTTGCACCTGAGCCAGGACCTCCACCTCCACCACTTCCTGGTTTATTGCCACCAGGTTTTCCTCCACTGGGGCGACTCCCACCACTACCACCACCTCCAGCTGTGGCAGTACCGATAGTGAAACTCGCACGGTTTCCATTTTCATCTGCTTCGTATCTGAAATTAATTTTTTATAACGAATCATCTTACTTTCTTTATTATTGAAATATAAATAACATCAACCATTAATATTCTCTATCACATCGGCTAATGACTATACAGCCGACCACGATTACTAATGGATTTACAATAGTACGGTTGAATGGAAGCAAATTATCGACCAACTTACTTAACAGCAACAGGAAGTCCTTCAGGGCTACTATATGCAAGACGACCCTTCACTACTCGAACTGGTTTACCATCAACTATTTTCAAATCTTCGGTCTCTTCACGAGTGACGCCTTCCTCTTTAGGTGGTGGCGGAAGTTGTGGTGGTGGACGAGCACCGCCACCACTTCGTCCGACATCTTGTCTTGCTCCAACATCAGCTGCAGCTCGTTTGCCAATCAGAGGTGCTTTGAGTGAAACACCACCAGAATAAGTAGCATGGGGTGGTGGTTTCTGACCTGACGACAACTTGTCAGCATCACTGATGAACGTTCCCAATAGCATCCACACCAGCAGCTTCATCCAAATAAATATGAGAACATGACATTATCATATTTTTTTTTCGTAATGTTACTTATTCATTTAACTTTACACATCACGCATTATATTATTGTATCTTTATTACTTAACGAATATTTATGTTTATGTAATCGTGTGTGGACACACTTTCACTGATGGCTTTGGGATGATAGATGAATGATTTACCATTTTTGCCCTCGTCGTCAATAGGACGATCACGAGTTGCAAAATTTATTTCCAATGCATTGGTATTTAGAATCCATGTTTAAGAATAAATGAAGATAAATCTCATCATTGAAATGTGAAAAAATTAAAGAAGAATGGGAATTTACTGATATTTTCCTTTTTCTCTGGCTTATTTATTATACTGTTGCTAAAAAGTTCTTTCCCATTGAAAAGTATCTTCAATGATGCAGTTCGTTGCAATGATTTTTTCCCCATTTGAATTCTAGAAAACTTCATGGAAACAAATTTATGAAATTCTTTAAAAATTTCTCTCAAATTCTCAGCGATAAGTTTCTTTCCCAGTATCAATGGAATTTTCAATTGATCCTCCGATCAATGGGAAGAAGTTCATGAAAGCTAGAGTGTCTCCAAAATCCGATGAACACAAAATTTCTATGAATACGAAATGATCCGTTGCAGAAAGTGTGTATGATATTCATGTCATTTCCAGTATTGACTCTCAAAATGTAAAAACAAATAATCATCGATGATGACAACTCCATTGACCTGTCTCAATAATGATTTTCCCAACGTACCAGTATTCTCCTCGGCAATACACGATTCTCCATGTTATTGATCACGCACACGTATTAATTATTTCCAATGAATTTTATACGTAAGTAACACTAAGTGGCATCGCCAGACGTTTGAATCCCGAGTGTTCTGCAAAGAACTTTTGCGAATAAGCGTCGGATGATGATGATCATGGGACTTTATATAGGGTTCCACTGGTAGACAAGAAAAGGATGGTGATGCATACATGTATGGATGTATGCAGTTGCACACTATTCGATAGATGTGTCCCCTCTTGATGTCGTAAATGCAATGGAACTCCCAGTCAATGCTAAGAAAGGGCTCGATATCGAATGGCACAGACGTTCTCTATTATCTGAATCCGGATCATTTCTCTTCTGATCTGGGATTATTGTGCTTTGAGATATTTTAGATGGTATCGAGAGTGGATTAGGAAATCCAGCGGGGCAACATGGGGAAGGCGAACAAACTGATCGTTGATATTTGATGAAAAATGGTATCAAATGAATATTCTCAATCTTGATGTATCATATTCAAGGGAATAAATGTGAGAGATGTTGCCGTTCTTTCCCTTCGTATAGGCCAAATATGACCAATTCATGTTATAAGACATCAATAATAGCGTTTCTCTATAGATCAATTTTTACAACACAAGAAAAGAATATGACGAAAGAAATTATACATATAAAGATGAAATGGCAAGAGCGAATGAAAGAATATCATTTGCATTATCCGAATAGGGATAAATATGTCAATTATTTTTGCCGCTGTGCATCATCAATATAGGACAGGCTAAAATTTATTGTCTCGGCAAGTTCGCGATCGTCAAAGGCCAACGTCGTCACGAGTAATCGGATTGGATGAGTTTGAGGGCACACATATGATCTCTGATCTTCTAATAGGATACATATGCGTTAGCGCTCTTCTAGAGTAGTTCAATATTCAATGCAGAGAAAAGTAGACGAAGTAGAAAAAAGGTTTCAGGTTGACATTTTCATGTGTATATATTACTCAGCTCAATAAAAGAAACACCGAACCCACATTCCCGTGATTCACACAGTAGCTGATGTCTATAGAGCTCTCTTCGAAGATCGCGGGAACGGCTTGAACGGTAACAATGAGCTGTTACCAGCTATACAAACAGATGGAAATAAATATGAGGGGATTAACAGAATAAAGAGAATATCGTTGGCGTCTATTTCAACAGTCATATAAATTAATCGTGGTAAATAATAATATAATGGCGCCATTACTCAACTGCATATTTTATAATGCTACATTCTGTTAATTGAAATATTTTAATCGGTGGCATCACACATTTCTTCTCGACATTTTTGTGATGGTGAACATGTCACGATTTTCATTAGCTCCTGCAGTGGCGACCAATGTGGGATTATCCTTCCATTATGTGGTGTTTAGATGGAATATTAATCGAATGATGATATGATAAAGATTCATCGAGAAGTGAATAATGAGTTTGGATTATTCATCGCATTGAAACGGAGTTGGGAACCTTTAGAAATTGAATTTCAATTCTGAAATTGAGTTTTATTAATATTTCGATGGGAACATTTCTCACTTATGTGGTCACCTGACGATATTTGTCAGGCTCTTCATGGAGAAAATGGATTCCTTCAATAGGAGAATTTGAATTGGCTACAGTTTGTTGATCGTAGACAAAACTGGATTTTTGGATACAATGTCGATGTCTTTCAGAATGTCAAATCCTCAGGATCTAATACAGTTGGACAGAAAATTAGAGACATTGAAGACCTTCATATTTTTTTTTTATTTCAAAGTATCATGCGTGCACATAAAAATTGAAATAAATACGAATCATTTGTTATCAACGTAATAAAAGTCATTGAATCATTGCAGATATAATAAAGAATGTACGGTAACTTTTTGTTCAATAAATATTCTGAGGTTTTCGGTCAAAAGAATGCTGGACCGATATGCCGTGAGAATAATAACACAGTAAATGTTAATATGGTGAGGATGTCATACCATCATGGGTATATTTTCGGTTTCTCCCCTCACATTGTTCTTTTTTTGCATTGATTTACATGTTATATATGTCGTCATGGGTTCTTCCAAGGAGAGTGTTAATATTTGGTTTGTGTT
Source organism: Meteorus sp. PSUC_FEM 10030008 (assembly GCA_018881525.1). Taxonomy (NCBI): domain Eukaryota; kingdom Metazoa; phylum Arthropoda; class Insecta; order Hymenoptera; family Braconidae; genus Meteorus; species Meteorus sp. PSUC_FEM 10030008. The sequence goes on from JABMBR010005628.1 coordinate 30,032, forward strand.
CTTTAATATAATTTATGACGAAGATTGTATAGTTTTCAGTTTGTTTGTTTTTTTATTTTTTTAGTAATTAGAACACGTTCATATCGATTTTTCATCCAATCGTATTCGTTCTATTACGCTGAAATCTAAAGATCTCGTTCTGATATTTCGAATGAACATCGTCAATTAGTGCACGCAAGACGAAGCGGAGCGAAAAAGCCTGAGTCACTTTTTTTACTTTTTTTACGCGAGAGAATCATGTTCGATAGTTCTTAAATATTAGTATAACGATTGCGCGTGGAATTCCTACGCGTAGATCTAATTTGCAAATATCGAATCGCTGAGACTGGCATTATTGGCTCCCCTCGTTTATAATTGTCTATTTTTTATTTATTACTTTTTTTTTTTTTCGTTTACTTATTTTTTTTGTCAGAACACTTCTCACGTTTTACCTTATCCTTGCTTTAATTATTGATAGAAAAAATCTAAATCGTCACTATCTCGCCCAACCATCAATACACATTTACTTTTCACAAACAGTCTCTTGCGATTGATAAAAAATAATATGTGGACGAAGATAAATACGGATTCATGATTTGTTATTTTCTTATCTCCCTCTTCACTGTTTATGCAATTTTCACATTTTGTTTTTTCCTTGTCCCTATTCCCCGTTTCTGCAATTCGTTTTCTCATAGCTACATGTAGGTTCACATACACTTAATTTATAATTTATCCTTTTTTTTTTATTTTAGTGTATTTTCATCTTAAAATTTGGAAAGTATCGAAATTAAATGTAGCTTGTTAATTCCTGCGAATCGATTGTATGATCCCATCACTATTTATGTTTCATGTTTCCATTTGAGATGGTTTCAATTTCAGAATGGTGTCGCAAAAATTCAGGATTTCAACGTACACAATCACAAGTTTTTTTTTCGTTTTGATATATGTATAATACAAGGATTACGAGATTTGTCTGTTACAATTTGTGTCTGTCATTTTAGATTATCAAGAACAAATAGTTCAAAGATAAATTTACATAATAACTGTATCATATATGACATTCAATTTTTCTGTGTATATATTCATGTATATATATATTTTTCATGGGTGTATGGATGCATTCATATACAAATTATATAATTTGGAATCATTCCTCTGCTTTTTACTCATTTGTATTTGCGTAATTTATAAATATGTATACAATGATAAATCGAAAAGGACGAATAATCACGCAATATTTCGAATTAGATAGTCCTCTGATTTTTCGTTCTGGCAATGAGGACAAAGAGTTTGGCGAACATCGAGAGAATGGTGAAATAAAATCAGTGACATTAATAAAAAAAAGACAACTCACGAAACAATTAAGTTCCAAACTCAATTAAAAAATAAATATTTAATAATAGCATATCAATACGTATAGAATGAAATGACCCGTCAATACTTTTTAATCCAAAATGAAATAGTAAATGGACGAAAAAAGTTGAAGAATATATGTATAACTGTTTCTGTGAAATACCTCAAGAAAATCATTAATTCGTTGAAGTGATTTTGTGCAGTTGCAGCCAATTGTATTCTCTTGTTTTTATTCCATCGGGTTCAATTTAAGATAAGTGTGAAAAACAGAGTAAACGCGGACGCATGAGAGGTTCATTTCTGAATATGAACAAAAATAGCATTCGATTTATTTTGTTTCGTGCTAACAAGAATATACGGATATTTACGAAATATTTCATGCGCAATCCTACATACATTTAGCCAAAACATTTTTCTATGCACAAAATGATTTTTGAACGCTTACATTATCGTGTTATTTACAAATTCCTCGTTCGTTTGCTAAAATGCTTTATTTTCTCATTCTATTCCTCTGATGATGAAATCCTGAATTTTTACATTCTTCCAAGTCACCCCTACTGTGTGTCTACAGCATACTCATATATTTGACCCAGTCCCATGGAATCATTTCAGGCCGAATAGAATGAAAACAATTTCACACGCGAATACTTTTTCTTTAGATATTACATTTGTGATTCCATTGCCTCAGCACAAAGTACATGTGAGAGTTCATTTCCTTTGTTATATTTGCTTGAATGATTGCTGATGTATTTTGCCATATTTCTGTATTCCCTTCCGATTTGTCTTCTTATCTCAGGATTAATTACGGTGATCTTAAACAATAATAATAACCACAAATATTAAAAGCATATTAAGCTATATAGCTACCATTCTGTATCTACAATATATTTTTTAATATATAATTTCTTGTTCTCTTTTGTCTGTTTTTCTTGTATAATTCGTAATCATCGTTTTGTATCTTCGCTGAATTTTACACCGCTGCTGTATCTCAGAATCTTTCTTCTCATTCAAATTCTCACATGATCGATTTATTTCTGAAAACATAACATTGTCCTTCCCATTTTCCTTTGCACGATTGTGTGGGAACTTTCGTATGGTCCGTTGATTAATTACAATTATTCTTCTTCTAATTAGTTTTTAATATTCCTTTTTCCCCTTTCAGTCATGAACACTATGAACGTTAATGTTTTCCTCATGCTTATCATAATTCGAAAGAGAGTATGACAGTAATTTTCTTTTTCGTTCAAATTCGTTTTGTTAAGAATATTTACCCATATTTTTGTCTCTTTGCATGTCTGATCGATTAAAAAGGTAAACCATTCCATTCATTTCACCTATATTCCGTCGTCCATAAATCCAAACAATGAATCATTGTTATCGTATATCCAGAGAAGAAAACAAAAGAACTTCAAAAATATTGAAAATATTTTTTTTTCGTATTATTTCTTCTCTCTCATCTCTTGCGTTTCAAGTGACTGAACCCAAATTCGAATGGCATTTAATTCTTCTCACATTGAATACGATGCGAAAAATATAGCCACTCTTTATATTTATTTAACATTTCTGTATTATATCCTCTTCATTTACTGTGCAAAGATTATCAACTACGTTACTGGAGTACACAGCACTTGCATTTGGGCTTCTTTTTTAATGTCACATGCTCGACTTGTGATGCATCACCAGGACCTTGTGCCGTAACTCTGCTCACTTCTACAGTCGCCGTGCTCGTTGCTGAACCAACCTGCCAATTAAACATAAATTAATTATTACCACTTCATTTTATGGATAAATCATATAAATGTCAATATTCGAAACACAATTTAAGTTGATGCATGTATAACTCGATCGCGAGTATGTCAATGTATTTGGTGACAGGATTTGCGAGAAAAAAAAACGTGTCTACTAATTTTCCTAACTGCGCGTGAGAATGGAAGATGCTTCATTGATTTCGAATAATTTTGAAAAAATGCAGAAGACGAATGAATTATACTTTAATCCTTCAATTGCACAACAGGTACATTTTTCACTAACTCTCTAATATACTCTCGACTATAGGCAAGTTTAAGAATCAATTTGATTCGTCTACCAACACACTTGCTCAACAAAGAGTGTGAGACATCTGTGTGCCAATCACTATTGCTACAATATCGACTAGCATTTAATTTTTTATATTTTAAATGAACATAATCGAATTCAATTGGCTCAAAACATGAGTCCTTACAAACGTACGTAATTTTTACTCATACAATGTTCAATCAGTACACCGAGCAAACGAATAGAACTGCTCATTCAGAATTGAAATTTATTCTGAAAGTTTAACTAAACTTGATCGCCTCAGTTCCTGTATGTCCTACCAAAATATCTGACACTGATAGAATGGTTTGATGTGATCAGATTCGTTCAGTAAATATTTGTCTTTCCACATAAGAGATTCAATTTGAATGACATTCCACCTTCATGTTCTTGCTCGGATGAAAATGAACATCGAACAGGTCCTATATCTATTCATGATTCAGCTGAATCACGCAGTGCTCATTTGCACCCGTGTGCAATATCAATAAAGACATAGATATGTGCAATTGAAGGTTTAATGATGCAAATTAGAGATTGAGAGATCAGTGTGTTGAGCGTGCACCTTTTCCACAAGATTGCGAGATGTTTAAACGACCACGTTTTATTTCACACGGCTGTTCGTTAGTGGATAATGGAAATGACGTTGAGTCACCTTCTCGTTGACGGGCTGCTTATTGATGTTGGAATTCACGGCGGCACCATGTGAATTTCCATTGCCTTGATTTGTTGTTGCAGTTAATGGTGAAGTATTTGAATTCAGCAATGGTCTGGTACTTGAGTCAAGATCATCAACAATTGTTTTATCATCGCATCCGGGTAATGGCGGTGCTATTTGTCCTGGTGTTGGTGTTATTGGTTTTCCACCTTTTATTAGTTCAACTATTTCATCTGCTTCACGTGAGAGATCACCATCGGGCCTGAATGGATTGTCCCATCCACTGTCCGTACTGAAAATATAAGAAAATTAATTTCAATAATAATTGTAGTCCCATATAATTAGTGATCAGTCATTGTCATTCCCTTCATTCATTTCATTCAAATAAACTTATGAAATGGTCATTGTTCCAATCGCAAATTATTTAAAAAAGGTAACGATGTGAAATGGTTCGACTCCAAACAAGACCTTCATTCAATTCATTTATACGTCTAACTAATCAATATTCTATTAACCGCCACTGATGGAAAATACTCGGTATTTCAAACTCGTCAGAAAGTTTGTTCAGTATTTTATCATGAGTTACTGATGATTCATCGACATTTCTCCAATGTTTGTGATGAAATCGATTAAAAATATACAAATAGACGTAATCTATAATTTGTTGACATGCCAATGTGAATGAAGAACGTCTCTGTATTATAAATACAGTCTCACATTGAATCAACTGTGCTGACACTTTGGATTGATAGTTACTTTCATTAATTACTGTAATTGCTGTTGGCAATATCGTGTGAGTTTACTCTCTCTCATTCGAACGACATCAACACATCGTGTAATAGACTCGTTTTATTAATAAAATGGGTTTGTTATTATTATCGACAATAATCTAACGTTAAAGAGCGTGACGCAGTGTCAATGGATTTCAATGGGAAAAAAAACGATGCTCACTTCCTCAATAAATATTTGACATGTACATCAGTTCCATTTAATTTATATGTCCTTTTTTCTCTTACATTTTTCATTTATATCTTTCTGGTCTGTTGTTGTTGTTTTATTTTTACGTTTGTTCATGTTCATCTTTTATTGTCAGGGCGTGTCTAGAGCTTTAACCAACCGTGAGAAATAATAATGTGAGTGAGTTAACCATAGATTGTGAATACATGTCTCTCAATGACCGTGACATTACTGTCGACATTGAATGAAGTTTAATTATGGCCTCACGTAAGAACGGATGAAATGGAAGAGTACAAAAGAAAATAATAAATAAAACACTGAATAAAAAATTTGAAATAGCAAAAAACATGTTTAATTCTACTTTTGTTCGTGTCTCCATATTCAATCAAAATTGTCCATTCACAATTGGATTAATTAGAGTGTGGACAGGAAATCGAGATCGACATTGCGAGCAGAATAAATTTTTTTTTTTTTACAAAATCAATATCTTGATTGAATGTCGAGGTAAAATGCTTTATCAGTTTTTCGATAAATCGACCGCTCCCAGCATCCGCAGGTGCAGTTGATAATTATTTATTACACTAGTAAGTATATATATACATATGTCTATGTATTTAAAATAAAACACGAGCATTTTTTTATCGTATATATATTTATGCAGTGGTTTCCCTTATCTCTTTTGCCACTCCTTGACACCTAACTCTGCCTTTGTATTACAATGACATTTACTTATAGTCTCAACTCTCTTTTTTTTTCCTTCTCTAGTTTGATCCCTCTTCACCCGTTTCATTCGGTACACTTTGTAATACTCCAACGACATTTTCATGACAACGAAGTGAATAGTAAAATAAAAATGAAGAAATGACCAGGAAAAAAAAATTTATCAGCGAGTGATCAGAATGAACGACGAGGAGTTTTTGGATCAGTGCCAACTACGTTTATTACGAGGTTTCACATATGATGACAATGACGTCGTTGTCCTGAAAAAAAAAGTGAGTAATATATATGTGTGTGTGTGTGTGTGTGTGTGTGTGTGTGTGTGTGTGTATTAAATATCGTTTGTTCATATTAGTGGTGATGAATTGATGTGGTAAAATGAGATAGTAAAAGGAGTGGTGGAAAAAAAGGAAGAGAAAAATACTTCTGATCTCTGTGATAATCCTACATTGAAGTAAAGGCAACTTGTGCAAATGTTTGAGGATGGTAGAGAAGAAATAAAGCGAAAAAAAAAAAAATATCGATCCAAGATGGTAAAATAGGGAGACATGGTACAATGAAACGAGTACAGTCGTGGCAACTGAGGGGTTGAAGACCCAGTAGACAATCAGTTAAAGGGTAGATTGTATAGGGTATATAGAGGGACGAAAGAGAGTTGGAGGGTTGACCTCCTTCCGGTTTATTGTCATGCCAAAGATGCATTTTTATCGTAGACATTGACGTTATCGTCAGAGAGGGAGAGAAACGGAAAAAAAGTTAAATTGGAAAAGGAAAGAAAAAGAAATAATGGAGAATAAAAAGTCACCGCGATGTATTCAGGTATGATAAAAGTAAACGACTGTTTCCATTGACGAGAGAATGAGTTTTCTGTATTGAGATGTTCTTATCTCATCCACATGTAATTTCTCTTACGTTATAGAATATGAAATCAAAAATTTAACGGTTTTGTAATTATTGTTGATTATACGAATGACGTGCGTAGATTGCTGTAGTGTGGATTTTCTAGAAACATCAACATTTGATATACTCCGTACACTGCGTTAATTTTTAGATGTGAATAATATCCATTTTCATGGATTTATTACAACCGTAAAATACATCGATGATTTTTAGATCAAAATAGAAAATAGTGTAGCTGAAAATATTGTTTTTTTATCACTTTTAATTCAAGAATACTTTTTCGTCAATGTGTCATTTGTCTCTTATGTAATATTCAAGAATTTCATTCCTTTGTGTTGGTGCTTTGTCGAGTATTCTTTACCTCTCAGGTTCTTCACCATCCTTAGGCACTTTTATCACATAGTAAACGTGGCCTCCGTGTGTAGTAGACATAATCACAATTTCACTGTTCTCTCTCTCTTATTTTTAATTACCGTATTTATTATTCTCACTGTACGTTTTTTTTCATCACAATGAATTTTATTTTGATTTTATTATCATTTTAAAATTCAATTATAATTTATCAACGTTATCTATTCAAGTCACGTATTTTATTACACTTAAAATTCGTCATTGTTCTTACTCAATCGCACTTTGTCTTTTATTATATTCGACTCAGTTCTACAGATTTTTTGTTGTTTCATTCATTCGTATTGTTATCCATTTTCAAAATTGTATTCAATTCCTCACAGCAATAAAATGTTTTCGTCTCTTTGTCCACGAATTATTGACAATGTCACAGAATGTTCTTCGACGACGTTCAAATCACAACTACACAAGATGTTGGAGTATTATTTTTGTATGAGGAGAAATCTTGCTAAACATATAACAAATGCTACCACCATCGAGAAATCAGTATAGTTATTTCAAGCACTTGACGTATTTTTGCGATGACACGCTGACGCCCACACTTAAATAGAAATTTACATGGTGAGGGGTTACCAAATGTTGCATAAATCTTTCTTACAAAAATGATCAATTGAATTTACCAACTGAAAATAAATTTAAAAGTGATATTGAGGGCAATTAATTGACTTTTTGTATTCTAATTTAGAATCATTTTTGAAATCGTATAAAATATCATGAAAAATTTTAAACTGATAATCTGATTCATTTAAAGTTGGTGATATATTGACCGAACAATTCGAATTTTAAACATAAATATCACTCATGCAAAATATCGTCACTCATTGATGTATGTCATGCTCGATTCAGTATGAGAATGTACCAAGTTCAATGACAGTTGTAAGAATTCTCATCATTTTTTCTCTCTTTCAATTGTCGAGATTGAAACAAAAAGTACGTCAACATCACTGCATTCATTCAGTTGTGCTTCACTTCATCAAGAGCTCATAAGAGTTTGCTACACAATGAAATCAAAAACTTATTGCAGAACTTCACGTGAGCAAATAAAATGAACAACTATTTACTAATTTTCTGCAAAACTTATGATATTGACTTGAATTTTCCGAGAACAAATACAAATGTGGAATTTTGTTTCAGGTTCAATCAAAATAATTTTTGGAGAGAAAACGTCAGAATGTTGACAGGAAAACGGAAAATTCATTCAACAGATAATGTGTGATATATCGAAGGAATAAATGAGGTACCCACAACAAAACTTCAATTATTTCCCGAGGAGACTAATTAATTACAGATAATCAGGATACAATCGATAGTCCTTGAATGAAGGAGTAACATAGAGACATGAGTGGATGAAGAGAACTTTGTCTATATCTACTACCCCACCCACCCCATAGTCACTGTCCTATATTTTCCTTTACCAGTCCCTGACCTGTTTTGTCAGTCTACTGTTCACGACATTAATCGACCACTCAACACAAACAATATTAAAATGACTTTGTTGAAGTTTCTATGTAAAATTTTATTATGTTGATAAGCATCACTAGAACGGAAACTTCATTATGAATCGACAATGGAAGAGAAATAACCAAACGAAAAAATAATAAATAAAATCAACCACACAGTTCCTTTGTCCACCAAAAATATAAATCATATCGTCATCAAATACTGGGAGAGAGTAAAAACCCTTGCACAAACTATTGATTCGGCTTTCCTCGAGCAATACACAACAATACATGCATAGGGTTTCTGTATCTACTTAATATGATTTTATACTACACTTTGATTTTGTGTAACGTTGTGTACACACTCGAATGCATGTTAATTCCTCTTTACAAAACTTTTTGTGCGTGATGTAATTAAATTCCCCAATCAGATCATAAATTAATTAAAAAATTATTCATCAAATAGTTTCGTGGAAATTTATTTTTGAAATATAACTGCACATTCCACGAAGAGGATACAGACGTTGGATCAATTTCATGAAAATAGTTCTCAATAATGAAATCAAATAATTCCATTATTGATAACAACTTTTTTTTCCTCAATTATTTCGTGTCATGTGATTTGATAATTGCGTGTGACAATATACTGTAGCGAAAAAACCAACAATTATGGTTTCTAACATCGAGAATTTCGTATTTATCCACGTGTGTGAGTATGTGGCCCTGAGACTTAAATATAAAGGGGTAGAACACTATCTCGCTCTATGGGTCACACATTCCAGATAGGGGATAATGTGGGCCAGCGGGTAACGCGATGTCACGCACCACACAAACAGTTTGCACATGCGCACTTTGATAGAACTATGATGAAAGGTATGGAGAGAAAAATTCACTATGATGATCACAAGATAAATATTCAACAGAATTTTAGCAAAGAAAAAAACCTCAGTCTCATTAAATTACTTTTCTAGTTTCAATATAAAAATTTGTCAATTTGATTCAACATTCTGACAATTATCATCAAATCAAATTGATATCAATGATGAACTTGGTCGATGAGCGGAAGATGACGATATAAAACGGAAAAAATTATAATGTAATTATAATTGAGCAATGGAAAAGAGCTGAGATGAATTGGAGTTATGTTGGGACAGGTCACGGCCTCCATTTGTATAAATTCATTTTCTCCCATTTGGCAAACTAACTATATATATATATATATATACGTATATGTTTTGGCACACACTGGATATAATAATGATGAATATTAACGAGTGCATTACACTTTAAATTGTTATTACATCAATCCATCAAGAAAATCAAAAAAAATAACGAATGACAAAGCCAAATCGTTTTCTATTGAGTTTAACAGAACAATTCTTTACTCTCAACAAAATCCCAACACTTTTCAATCAGTCAAATCACAGAATTTGATTCTTATACTTCATATCTGTGGGGAAAAAACACCAATGTCATTGATGAATTAAATAAATAGAAAAACAAATGTGTTGAAATAAAAACATCACTGACATTAAAACCTGGGTAAGACTCCAATTAATACGAATTATTATAACAGCACACTCATTATTTAATCCTGGTAATGTTGAATCAAATTACATTGAATGATTATTAACTATTACGCGGATGTTCATATGTGTGTTAAGAACCGGCAAGGTCATAGCAATGAAATATTTTGCGTTGAAGTGTTGGCGAAAAGGGGTAACAACGGTGGTGTGACGATACGAGCGTTCGCCAATGCAGCCGACAGCGCGACTGGTAGCTGGCTCACAGCGCCTCTGCACATCCCGCCCACGCTATATCGATCTTCCATCCTCTCCCTCTTGCACCTATTTGCGCCTCTTTCTCTTCCTTCTCCTCATCATCAACGTTGTTGTCGACGTCGCGATGATCTTCGTAGTCATAGACATTGGATAGAAGAATTCCGATGTATACATTTGAATGTTGCGTGCGTAATATGTATGTGTGTGTTTCAAGGATATAAATATAGATGATAAATAGTGGTAGCACAGTGTGTTAGAGAGCTGCTTGCTGGCACCTATGCCGCATGTTGCATCGTTGGTATGGCCAATGTAAATATAGATGAGTTAACGTTGTGAAAGATTAGTGAGAGCTCATTTCTCCTCGTTGTGAACGTAATTGACGTTCAAATAAAATCATTTCATTCCGAATTGATTATTGATTGTTCCATCAGTTACATTATCAAGGTTGTTGTGATTCGATCGTTTTAATTGCACGTTCATTACTCCATTCTCTCTTCATTCTTTCATTTTACTTTCATGTGAGTAAATAGAAATTTCAGAAATATCACAATTTTTCTTGGCTCTTTCCGTGGGAATTCAGAGTTAAAGTTAAAATAAATCTGTCAAAGTATAAATGTCGTGGCACATTGTACCATCTTAGAGAACAATTAATTTTTTAAATTTCCTAAAATTATGTTTTGTTATGAGATATTATCAAGATAGAAGAAAATGTGGAGTGAATAAAAATAAAACAATTATTCTCTCACGAATTATGAATGACTTCCAGGATTGTTATCCTCACCTAGATGAGGAAGGAAGTATTTACGAGTGAGCTAAGCCTGTAATGCCCCTCTCAACAAACTTGCTCTTTATCTATCTCTATATCTTGCTCGTCACTTGTTGGCAATTACTGTCGAGCAATTATACTGACTGGATTACCGGACTTTTGCATATTTTCTCATTTTACGAATCAAATATTTCCCTTCGTCATTTTCCAGACATTCATTATGACATTTATTCTCATCAACGTGAGAATACCTTTTCAATGTATTTAGATATTGAATTTAAAGTGCACTGTTGACATAACTACAAATCCTATATCAACTCACCAATGTCGTGTGAGTGCTAAGCAAGTGCTTCTCTGTTTATAAATATATACTTATGATTAGCGATAAGCTTATCGTTGAGAGTTGTGTCGAGTCGACATTAAGATTAAAATATGAATTGACTTTACTCGTGGAGCAATGTGCCTTGAGAAATATGCACTTTTGTATTTTTAAACATATTTATATTTAAATATTTTGTAATATACAACAATGATTGATGTTGATGGAGATACATCATATGCACAATTAGAAGAATAATGCAAGATAGTAAATAAATGTGAATACAGCGGAAGTGTGCGAATGGTAGTAACTGTATTTCATCCGGTACGTGTAAAGGTAGAAACTTGCACAGCGTAAATAGACGTAGGAAAAAAAAGAAACAAGAGAAAATGATTTGGCAAAAGGATGTGCGAAAGGGTTTACGCGTCATTTCCGGTCAATTAACGACCTTGGGGTCCGACAAATTGGGTCTATAATTGTTGTTCTAACGTGTGAGGGGAATGTTTAAATTACTTTTTGTATATTAAGGTGGCGTGTTATGAACAGTTTAGAACTTTTTCTCGTCCCGAACTTCCTGAAATTTTTAGCCAATAATTTTGTACTGATATTTTGCTCAACCTTAATGGATAACTCTGACTCATGCGGTTTTTCATGAATTTTTTATTGTTGATTAATTGTGGATTATAATAAAAAATTCAGTGTAGAGGAAAATCTGAATACAATTTCACAGTACTTATTTTTATGAATTTTTCATCACCATAAATTTCACTATCTCACTTCGTTGTGTAACGATTTAATTTCAAACAAAATTCGGAGTTTAATTTATGTGCATGAATATGACATATGTTTGCATGGAAATGGCATTTACCTGATTTGGGCGTGATAGGCTGGTGATGTGTGCTCGGTGTGGGTTGTGAGGAGTTCCGCAGGGCCAGTGGACATGATGTCGATTAGATGACCAGTAGGTATTAAGGGTTCAAGTAAGAGGACACCAGGTGTAGCAGGATGTGGCTGTGGGCCCAAAAATGCCACACGCACTTTTTCTCTTCCCTCACTGGAAATAAAAAAAAATTGGATAAATAAAAAATATTCATCATTGTTGAGAAATAAAATAATCCCACGCATTTATTCAGAAGTGAATGTTTAATATCAGATGTCACATTTGCAATCTCTCCCACAGAAACAAAGCATGAAATTTGTAATGTAATGAAAATAGTGATAAACCAATTCGACTTAGAAATAAAAATGAGGAAAATTTTAATGAAATCTTCTATTTTCATTCATAATAATTCTGTTTGATTCATTCAGAATGTAAATCATTCTTCATTGGATTTATTTGAAATGAAAATGTTATTGCTCCAAGTGAAGCAACTCAGGTATAGGTCGTTGGAAATAAACACAACCAGGTTCATCGATCTCGCCAACGTGGCGCCGACCAACCTACCCCTTGTTCATGTTTATAAATGTGTGTATATATATTTACATTTAGAAATATATTCTCGGTAATTTTACCCTCGCAACAATTATATGCTTCAGAAAAAAAGAAAAAATCATGACACGAGAATTATTATTTTCTTCATTTATTCACATAAAAATATTCCTTGAGTGTGCAAACAATAATTTCGTTTTTATAAAAATCTTTACGTCATATTTCTATTCTGGTATAATTCAAGTTTGCTTTGTACTTCATATCTCGAGAATAGAAATTGTCCTCTCAACACTATTTATTGCTTGGCACGTTTATTATATCAATAAATCACATTTATTTCGTTGGATTTAACACTTAACCTGGAACCCATAGCTTTGTTGTTATCGTTCCAAAAATAGCATGGGGTCTGCGTGACGTACAAGTACAATTCGATCTCTTTCTCTACTGTTATTTGTAATTGGAATTCGAACAAAATTTGAATAATATGAAATACAAAAACCTCAAGTTTCTGCTTTGCATTGTTATTAGTACGCACAGTTGATTAAAATAATTTTCGAAGGTTCAGGACATTATTCAACACGAGATTGTAGTTTATTATTCGAATTGAGATTATATTATTGATATTGTGACAGTAATTGAAAGCCATTCTTACACATTGTCTCATGTAAGTACGTTCTATCCTGAAATGAAATACGATGGAGTTCATCAACGTTCTATTTCCATGTTTAATATATTGAATATCTCTCACTTACAATTGCAGACGTGTAACTGATCTATCAGGATCAAATCACGTCAGCTATCCATATATATATATATGCATACCTTTTTATGTGAACGCTCGATTGCCCTCAATGCAAATTGACGTAAACGTGTTAATAATCGAACGGGTTCATATCTCAATTTATTCCACTGTCATTGATGTGATTAAGTAGCGGTTAGTTGATTTTTTTTTCGTTCTCAATTCATAAATTGATAGATGGAGTTTATTAAAATATTTTATTGCTCATACACATCACGAAAGATGAAATGAATGTGAAAATTCGCAAGGGAATCGTACAAAGAAACATTTTGATAGAGTTTTAATGTCTTCAGAATTTTTTGGAAGGAACACGTGAAAAAAAAAATTCGTTTATATGGGTATGTCAACTGCATGAAAGAGTAGATAAAATTCAATGTGAAAAACATTGATATTGTATAAAATTTAATTGGAGTTGCGATTCTGATACTCGTTTGCTTGAAATGAGATTGTACAATGTGACGACGGCGATATCACGAAAAGTTATGAACTAACTGACTTCATATTTGGCACAGAAATCGAGTGAACATCATATAATGGCACATTCTATCAGTTTTCCGATATCAGTATCTGTGGTCTTTCAACTACGTGTCGATTTATCAGTTGGTAATTTTTTTTTTCATGTAACGACGCAATTTGTCTTGTTCTCAATTCTTCGTTCTCCATGTTGGAGTTACGTGTTGAAGCCATAACTTTTTTTTTGTTTTATTATTTCTGTACACTTTCCGGTCATAATTGTGAAAGTAAGTTTTCAACTTACTGAAATATAAAGGTGAATATTGAATGTATTTTAGGAAGTCTATTTGAAATATCTTTTTGTATTGTGAAAGGAGAAAACTCATGACAATGAAATATAATTGAAACCAATAAATTCAAATATAATCCCAGTGTGTTCGTCGACATGAAACAGCTTTTTTTAATCATGTTTGTAATAAAAAAAAATCCAATTCATGCACGACTTCACATGTATTATGCATTTAATCGACGTTAAATGTAATAGTTCTTGCGTGTCATTTGAACTATAACAATTTTTGTTTCATGATTCATGAGTCATAATTTTACTACTTGATGTTCTGTGTGCGTGGGCACTCAGGGACGTCGGTTCTCATTCAATTTGTCTCTCTATTTTAATTATTATTGTAAATTAAATGATTAAATACAATATAGCAGCGCATTGAATAAACATCGCAATTAATTTGGAACCAAGTGAGAACCGCTGTGGTGTCAAACCTTCGAGAGAGAATTCATGGAAATGAAGACTGTCTTAAAAACATTTGGAGTACTGTCAGAGTCTCACGTAATGAATGTTTTTTTGCTATTTCTTTTATTTTCATCATCTTGAAGAACAGCCGTGTCACTTTATTCTCTGGTAATTCTACATAATCGCAATAATCCTCAACAAGCCTAAACACATGTTCCAATCTAATTGTTTAATTAATGAACAGTTGTCAAGCCATCGATTTAACTCTTAGAGGGATGAATTCGATTTATTGCATCGGAAAAAATAGAAGCAGAAATGAACGTCATTAATTTTGCAGTATGATAATCTTCGTTATAATTACAATTGAGGATTAAATTCTTGTGATTAAAATGTCTCGCACTCGTTGGCATTTTCTCAATAACGAAGCTTATCACAGTCAAAAAAATTTTCTCATATAACATTGGGGAAATAAAAAACATTCGTCCCATTTGCCTAAAAACTTTTGATTGGTTCGAACGCACCAATGACTATTTCTTATGATTAAAAAAACTCCGGTGTATTATTTTCTAGGTCATACATAAATATCATAAAAATAATATCTCCATGATAAAAAAGTTCAAGTGTGAATAAATAAAACCAAAGTATGAGATTTTATTATTTAATTATAGTATGAACAGTAAAAACTGTTTGTTCCACAACTATAAGATCAACAAACATGAAAAAATGTGACAGACAAAATGACAGAAATAATAAGCGAAGAAACTTATGTGAACTCTGAATATTCCGATGTCTTGCATACTCTGTTACATTATGCGAGGAATTTCATGCGTGGGATTTGTGAATCATTACTCCTATGTATTTATAAACAAGTTTAACATAATTTACATCAATTCAGAAGAATTAAATTCGGGAATTTCGCCAATTGAATTAATCATCCATTCTTCTAACTTGTTATCATTTTGATAATTTTTATCATCAGTGATACAAAAGGATACAACGAAACTAAATTTAGTTGCCAAATAAAAACTCGAATAAATATTATCTCATCAATTATCAATTCATCCAATTTATTCTTAACGAATTTCCACCCATACGATAAATTTAAAATATTTCTTTTCGTTCTCATATGAGTTCCTACCAGTTCTGATAAAATAAATAAAAAAAAATAATGAATGACCTCAAATTTGTTCCATGATTTAATTCACTTCCTTTTTAAGTCATTACAAACTATTCTATAAATGTATACGGACAAATATGTGGTGTAATCGATGCAGAAAGCAATCAAACAGGTTGTGAAACAAATATATATTTATATTTATCCCAACGACGAAATTGAACGTGTAATACTTTGAGCATTTGCACTCGACGCAAACATTACGTTATTTTGTCTCGCTTTTTTTCTTCACTTCTCCTCCAATCTACAATGATGTCACTTTTGTTGCGCATATAAACATATACATACACACAAAATACACATATGTCTATACAAACATATATTATGAAGAGAATCATACTGGTGTAAACACCTCTACTGGATCTGTGGAGACCTTGAGCTTATGTGTGACATCATCGCAACAAAACTATCTGCTTCAATTCTCAACGCATTCGTGCTCTTCTCTTGTGCATACATTTTTGGAACGACGTAATGATGCTATTTTTATTTACATAACACGTTCAACATATTATCTATGCATATTTAATATGTCAACACATAAGTCAAATTGTTTATTATAATTCTGTCCAGTTGCAATACAGACACTGGTTCGAAGAAAAATTGAAAATCACCATCGAGTTTCCTTACAACTTTCGCTCATGAATAATTAAACATTGTTGTACTATTTTTAAATACGATAGAAAATTTTGAAAATGATCTTGGTATATTCAAGACTTGAAAAATCGGAATATTCACAATTTATTGTTTTATCATAAAATATTGAATATTGTAATGAAAATTTTTTATCTTTTTAGATTTTATCCAACCCTGAGATAAAAGGGAGAAACTCAGAACAATGGCATTGGCCATTCTCTCTCTCTTTCTCTTGGCTTTTTCCCTTCTTTATTTCAATACCATTCCCTGCATTCTCTCTCCTGCTGTCTCATATATACGTTGAAGCAGTCGAGTCATTCGATGTATATAAATGTACAGACTATGTAGCATATCTACAGGCGCCATTGAGTCTACTTCCCCTTTCATTATATTATATTCGCACGTTATTTATCCTCCAATGTCATGACGAAATAATGTTCTCAATGGGGTGACAAATGTTGAAGGTGAATCCCAACATTCTATTGATGACACTACATCTGAATATTCAACATAATTTCACATAATTAATTTATTATTTTTCCAGAAAAAGCAACAGTTAATTCAATCGAAAATTAACATAACACCGTGCAAATAAAATTTTTTACGATGTGATGTTGTAAATTTACTCAATAACGAATAATTTACAGTTAAATTAAATTTATATTGTCACGATTGAATCGATTGGTTATATTGGAAACAAAAAATGCGATCGTCAAAGTGGGAGGATGGTTTATATATGAGAGTAAAACGTGTGTCAAGATGGCGGGTAACTATGGTAACACAGGGGAAACCAGCATAATATAGAACTATATGGGGTTCCGTGGCTCGGTTTCTCGTATCTACACGTAATACACTGCATATATAAACTGTCCTGATATGTTTTGACAAATTATCTCTCTATTAAAATTACTATAATTATCATTCACATTTTATTTTCATTCGTATTTTGTTTCCGAGAAATTATTCGCTTTGACAATAAAACAATTGTGGTTACCATCACACCATGAGTTTTGTAAGTTATACAGAATTTATGTTCTGAGAATTAGGAGAGAGTGAAGACACTTTTTTTTATAATCTGGACAAATTTGAAGGTTTATGCAGTACATAGCTTAATGGGAGGTTTAATTGTTCAGTGAGAAGTCATAGTGAGAGAATAAAGAAAGAAATTACTTTCACTTTCATGGTCATTATGGAGAGAACAGTAGTATTATAGGTTATGAATGTATGTGACTGTTCGAAGGTGAGAGAATTGGAATATTTGACGAATTTCTATTTATTTTTCATCGTAATGACAATTTGAGATTTGCCGTATCTCATTTCATGGAATTTATCATGGTGGTTTTATGCAGGAATGTAATTCATGGATGAAAAAGCAGAACCAATCGGATTGACTGAGATAAAATTATCATTGGTTATTGATAAAGAACAGATAGAAATAAAATTGCACGATGATTTCACGAGTCTAGACAAATTCATTGGCGAATGATAAATTTGAAATACGAAGATTTGTTTTAGAACATTTTGAAAATTTACAAAATTGTATCACTCTATTTTTTATTATTTTTAGAACAATTAAAAGTGTTACAACATCTGAACCAATCGGAGTTCTCGAATAATTTACAACTGTTTTCAAATAAAAAAAACAGACCAATAAAATTTAATGTGTAGATGCTCTCATCTCACTGTCCACAAATAGAACTTTCCGATTATTGTAAACGATTGTTCATCTGCACAGTGTTCACTGTTCAATGCATCACAATGATTACATAAATCCAAACTGCGAAGTTAAGAATTTCATATATCATCTTGGCGCAATTTCTTTTTCCTCTCCTCACTCATGAGGAATGTGAACAGTGTGGCAGAGAAAAGACTATTAGGGAGCGAGAAGGAATAGCGATAGGGGAAGTGAGGAATAAATGTGAACAAGCCCCATCGCGTACAATATATATATATATGTACATATACAATAAAAATAAAAAGGGAGAAGAGAATGAAAGCATTTCGGAGCAATAAAATTTTCATTGGACTCAAAGCTAAAATAATTTATCATTCTTTACCTGAAATGTCAGTATGGGATACAGAAAAATGCCTATCGTAACGATGATGCTGACGAAATGACTTTGTAGAATTATTTTTATCCACACAAATACGCACACACAGCGTTGAAAATAGAAAATGAATAATTCTTCTGCACTAATATTCTTTTATAAATATTTTTTTCTCCAATCAGACATATACAGATTTATATCGCAAATCGTACACTGTAGAACACTCTTGTTATCACCGGGCGTACTGTGAATACTCCAATATACACCGGCAGTAAGATTCTAGTGTCTAGACGTCTGGTGATTGCTCAATTATTTTTTTTTTCACAAGCCATATGTATTTTTGAAAAATTTTTATTACAGAAAAAGATTTACACCCGAACACTCAACTGTTAACTCAACACAACGATGACCTGAATATCGCACACAATTGAAGGTACAAGACTGATAAAAATTATCAATGTGAAAAATTAGAAGAACAATTGAACAGGAAATAATGAAAAATTGGAATTAAATATTTTGCAGGATAATTTGGAGCGGGAAATATAAACACGTGCTGCACCAAAAGTGTTTCGGTAGAATATAAACGAATATACAGACAAGTTTTCAATGTGTAGTGAATATATGAAATAGTTCGCGATATTGTGTGGTGAATGAAAACCGAGGGCCACTGTTAAACTGAAATAACAGGTCTCTCGACACACTACTGAAAAGCCTGTCGGTATAAGTCTGAAGCCACGAGAGACCTCACTGCTCGTTCTCTCTCACTTCACCCGTTTGCTTCGTCGCTGTGTATCGGCTCCACCACGCCTGCGTTCGGGCTCATCCGTTCCGTCTTTCACCGGTCGGAAATAACCGAATAAAACCGATGTTATTCTGCACGCATGCGCAAATAATTAATCTCCATGTCTTTGAATTTTTATTTGGCGCGCGAGGTTCAATAAATAATGTATCTGCCATTTTTTCTCTCACAAAATTGCAACACGGTAACATGTGAGATTTAATATTTTATTATGAATATTTTTTAATTGAACTTCAATTTTTTTCTTGTCTCGGAGTGAGAAGGAATATTTTCATCCACGAAGAACCCTCATGACAAACATGGGGTGGAAGAATAAATAAATTTGAAAGAGAATCGGAGCGATCACGACATGACGTGGAAAACTTCGTTCAAAACAGTGAAGCGAAAAAAATGTAAATTATATTTATGCATTATATTTTCGATGCACAGCAGCTGACGCACGTTCTTGTATATATATACATATACGTTTGATCTGTTGCGCGCAAGAATACGCTAACTCAACTTGGTGTATTTTCGCTCATCAATATGGTATATAAGTCCCAGATGTTTTGCTTCACTTTTGAACAGGCGGTGAATTAATTCATCACCATCACCATGAAGCACCATAACTGAATAACCAGTAGTTTTATGGTCATGCAGCTCTAGATTATCAATTAAATTGACAAATGAACTACTGTTCATATCCAAACTCATGTAAATTATTTATTTTTACGTAAGAGCATAAGATAAATTGTAAAAAGTATGTAAATCCTCGAATTTCATTTCTCAGTTGAGGTTACCAAGTGACATCATTTTTTTTCAGTCTCCGTCATAATGTTTCGTTAAATTTATAATGAAGGAAAAAAAAGACATGAATAAAAATATAAATATAAATATTTTTTGTTGATTCCGAGGGTGAAATAATAGACATTGTAAATGTCAAATGCATTAATTTATGTTTGTAGTGACATTAAACAACTCACATTATCTATATATACATTGAAATATATATGTGAGCAATGTGACCTCGAAAATCCCCTGCGTCACTCACGTGCCGACTTGCTCGCCAACTCGGATCACTGAGATCTCTGAATCAAAATCATTATCACGTTTAATCCAATTGATCATTTTCGCGCCCGTGTCCCGAATGCTTAATCATTACTTATTAAATATGTCTGTTACATTATAAATAATAAATATCTTCCTCTTTATGTGTCGTAGTCACTTGCATTATTTCATCCATCGTAGGAATTAAATAATCTTCATTTGTTTCATTCATCGAATAGAATGAGAAAGTCAAGTATAAATACTTGAATGATTGATGAAGGATTCTTTATGTATAATTTGACATTGGAATATTTTTTTCCATCCATCATTATTTACAATCGATAAATTTTTTTTTATATTCTTCCATTATGGTATTTTACTTTCAACGTTGGGGTGTGTCCTTGTGACGTAATTATATTGTCAATGTTCGCAAATCACGAACGTGGGCGAGTGGGCGCGTGTGTTGAATTTATAGGACAGAGATATAAAAAACAAAATGGAATCAAAACGGAAGTAAAAGAGTTATAGAAGAGATTTTTTTTTCTTTTCAACTTACTCTGTGTCGGGTACTGGAACAATTGGAAGTCGACCATTGTGTTCATGGAAATGATTAATTTCCGGTTCTTCTTGAACTGGAGTTTCATAAACCAATGTCTCGACCATTGAACCTTTGCTGGAGCCAAATGACACCCTAATGAACATAAATAAAACAAATTATGACCATAAAAATTTAATATATTCATATCTGATTTGTATGTGCGAAGTTTAATGTTAATTTGATTTATTTTATTATCAATATGTGGATAATATGTTGGACAAATAACCGCATATATATTTTCATATGATTGGTTAACCTCAATTTCCCGTTGACTAATACCACAAATCAACTTCGTAACCACACTTGTATTTAAATCTTCCAATGTGTGTCACTGAAAAAGGGAAAAGATGAGGAAAATAAAAAATCGTTTGAATCAAAAATTCCATGGGAAAATATTCGATGAAAAATTTTCTAAATTTGCATTCTATTCTGATTCCCGCCATTGTTGTTATTACCGGCTGACACATGTGGGTCACAAACAAGTCACCAGATGTCACCAAGTTGTTTATCTGAAACTTCGCGGGAACATTCGAATCAATTGTTACACTAACAAATAATTCCACATGAACTGACACGAATGAGAGAAACAAATTTTATGAGAATTTCGTCTCTATTCATATATGTGCATTATTCATATACCAACTCTCCAGTTCACATGACGCAACTTTGCAAAACACGACGGACATTCTTATGCACACATACACTCATATCACATAAGTATCATTCGCATATTTATTTCCATCCTCCCACACCACACTACAGAATTGGCAGTTACGCAACAGAAAATACTGGCGATTCTTAATCGCCCGGACATCTGGCACACTCGAGTGCTGGCATCAAAGAAAATGAACAAAAAAAAAAAAGAAAATACGTGGCAACAACAGAAAAAATCAATAAAATCTCAATTTATTATTTGCAATCGCAATGAGATATTTTCAATAAAATAATCTAAAAAACTTATTAACCGACATGCATCACTCGGGAATCCCCTTCTTATAATTCATTCCACCATCAACTACATTGAAAGAATAACAATGATGATGAATCTATCAAAAAAATATTGATAACTTTTTTTTCTCTCTTCTTCTCAGTTCAGTTGACACAGACATTGTACCTTTATATTCTAGATGGTCATTGGGTATTGAAAGCCACGTACAATTTCGTCGTGCGCAAGAAACTTGATCGGAGATAATATCCATGTTATCGATAAATGATTATCTATATGCTATAAATTATTTGTGATAGAGTCGGGTTAGTAGGATAGTGACTTATATATAAAACGCGTTTGATCCACAGCAGAGACCACGCCAATCATTCCTACATTTATCGATAGACTGATGACTGGCATTTTTTTTTCTTCTGTTTTTTTTTTATATATATAAAGAGACAGCAAAATGAAGATTGGAAACTGCTTGAGTACTACTTTCGAAAGTATGTGGACTTCCTATCGTTGATCTATTATGAGACATTTATTGAATTGTATGCAATAACTCCGTATTTATGACTGAATGATTTTTCGCAATGCTTAATGACGGATAAAGAGATGAGTGGATGAATGAATGGATAAATAAATGGGTAAGTTGATAAATTGTTGAAATTTTGCGAAAGCTGAAATTGCATAAATGACAAAAGAGAAGAGGTGAATAAATATATTATGCATGTGTAAACATATATTAATGACATTCATATTTACCACGTGGATAAATAGAAGCAGAGCATTTGTAATGTTACTAAAAATAGAAATTACGACGCGCAGTTGATATTTGGCAGGATGATTTGAATATGTCCACAATTTGTGCAAATAGTTGTGCATATATGTGCACGTAAATGGATGAAAGTGTTCGGTCTTTGTGAAGAGAAATGTCAAGTAGAAAAATTATCGAATTTTTCATGGGACAGTTGATAAAAATTTGGACGTTTTGATATTATTATGATCTCAACATGTATTTTTGTATTGCCATTCTTTCCAACCGAGCATACAGAAAAGTAAATTTTTTGTGGGTCACAATTTCTTTCGCGTGACCTAGTAAAAACGATGCACGACAACAGAATCCTTCACACAACTATTCTCCCATTCCAAAAACATCAGCAGAAGAAACAGACAACCCACGATCAATTGTTCCCACAACAAATTTCAATTCCATGTTTTCTTGATGAAACGATTTCACGAAAATTCGAATTTAGCTAAACATCAAAAGCAGAAAAAACTTCCACTAGAGATGAATAAACAAAATGCCGACTTTAAACTCATGCATTTTACCCAACAACAATCAAAACATTTTGTAATCAGTGAAACGTGACAAAGCGATAAATAAAAATCCTCAATGTTCAATGGCACCATTATTTTTTTCGTACTTATGATCGTCAGCATTTTCATACAAATACAATGTATATAAATTATCCTCAACAACGTTCGCTCATCAACATGACTCTCTGAAATTGTGTAGAAGTTTCAATATATACAAAGTACTCAGTGGAAATACAAACACCGCACAGCAAAGAGTACATATCAACCCACGTGAATGAACAGTAACATCAAGTTGTTAAATTATAATTGGTAGTACAAAATAGATCTGATATAAAACCCATATAAAAATGTATGTGTTCCATATCCATAAGTAATGAAAAGTTATTAAGTATAAACAATATGAAAATAATCTCCATAGGCAATTGTGAGAATATAATTGAAGTGAATACTAAAAATAGCTCGAAGGCATCATTTCAATTTTTTTTCTTCTTTCCTACAACCTGTACATTGCTCGGTAATGTTGAAAATACAGCTACACACAAACACATTTTCAAGTACACCCACTCCAATATTTTTTATTCAGTCGAAGGAAGATTGCTCACACCTGATAAATTCAAATTGTACTTGAATATATGAAGTGTTGTATACAAATACATGTTTATATGCCCATGAAAACACGTGACAACATGTACAGAGACGTTGCTAGAGGGTATTGCACTCTTGTGTTTTTCTCATGTTTTTCTTTGTAATGATAAAAAAGACAAATAATAATAATAAAGAGAAGAAAAAATATAATGGTAAAATTATAATCGTGCCGAAGAAAATAAATGGAGAATCATGGTTTCATGTGTTCACATTTATTCATGTGTTGTATATGTTTATATATGTTGATACGTGGGCGGTATTTTTAGTGGCTCAAACAATTCAGTTCATTTTCAACCGTCATCATGATGGCAATGAGGTTTGTATACTCATATACGAACTATTTTCTCTTATGATAAAACCGTCCGCCTCTTCATGATAAATTGTTCCTTTGTTTGCACGAGGATCTCCTGCATATAAATTTATTCATGCTATGTAAAATGTACATATTGGAATTAAGTTACGATGTAGCCTTGATATTGAAGTGTTTGAATTTGGTGAAAACATTTTTCTGCGTCTTTTTGGGTTGTTTACTCATGTTCAAATATTTTTCAGACAGATGGACAATTCTGTTAGGAATGAAATTGAACTTTGGTGCGATAGAGAATAAACAAAAGTAGTGTTGTGAGGTCTGTTGATCTTCAATGGGTCTCATCATGGGAAAAAAGTAGATGATTGTGCAATTTTGTGTCTCAGGTAAATATGAAAAGTTGGGGGGTGAGATACGAGACGATTACGAGTGAAGTTTGAATTAAGATGACAGTGTTGAATGATTATATGATAAAAAAATGGTCTTGGATAGTTCTCGAAATATTGAATGTCAATAGAAAGAATAAATTGAATTTGCTTTCAATTTATTTCGAGTGTGCTCAGGAAGTTTTTTTCTTTTGCTTCGGAGATTGTTGAATGTAGATGAATATTGTCAATAGGAACGATGAGATTTACTGATCCGGTGTTGGGAAACAAATGGAATAGTATCAATCTCCAGCTGATTTATTCTATTCATTCGAACATTCATTGGATAACAAAATTTATTAATTGTCCGAAATGATTTTGACCATTCAATGGGCATAAAGACTGGATTAAACGTTCCAGATTGACTAATCGAATAATCCATAACCTCAATATGTGAATAAAGTTCTGACGTTGAACCCCGTTGACTTATTATTCATTAATCAATTAAATACTCATTAGCGCAAACGATGATTCAAATATCAAACAGCAACCTCAATAAGTGGATGAAAACATGATCGGAATTTTTTTTTCTAGTTCGACATACCATAAAGACTTGTCGACTATTTTAACACGCAACTACCTTGACACTCAGGCATTCCAATCTGCCATTCTCGCGTTCTCGCTCAGTCACCCTCATTCTCTCTTTCTTTCTCTATTCCTCTATACGTATCACGGTCTTGGCCACATGATTCATATATGTATATAGTCAGACTCAAGCGGCGAATGTCTGTGTTATTTTCTTACGCAATTTATTCACGCAATTGAACTTGAATAAATTTTCTTATTTTTTTCATCCATTTTATTACATGAAATAAAAAATAGAAAAAATATATCGTGCGAAAGAAAGCAAACATGTCGATGAGTCATTTTACACCTCTCTGAATTGATGAATACAAACAAGTTTTATCTGCATAGCGTTTCATGTATTATGAAATGAAAATTCATGAAGTGAAGCAGACACCTTCAGAGACATCTCTTACTATCAAGAAATATTTCATTCTAAAGGATCATTTTCTACGTTAGTTTTGAATTTTAATATCTACCAAATCGATTCCAATCGTCCCCTTTTTACCATACAAAAACAATTTATAATTTTCATAAATCGTACACTGGAACTTTTCAGGGTCCAAAATCTCACAAAATCGTTTTGTGATACCTGACAAATCAGGATTACTCTTCGATACGTAAATCGTTGGAATAATTCCAGATAAAAATGATAAAAAAGTATATTTACGTCATTGACCATGTGAGTTTCGCGTTCAGAAATGCAAATTTTTAGCATAATATATTATTGAGACATCCTGAAATTTTACGAGGGTAGAATAAATTATTCACAGCTAGTACAGAGAGAAAAATTTCATTACTATATGTTAACCTTCATGTCAACGACGTAGAGACCTTAATGTAACTATGTCATGTAGAATAGATGAACCACAGAACGACATGGATTTATGTTACCATGTCATTTGAGTAAATGTATAGATTACAAAAAATCTTCAGATAAATTAGTTGTTGTAACCCATTAAAAGTATCTATTGAAAATAATTTCTTTGATTCTACTAGGAAAACTACCTTGCAATTTTTATTCAGATAAAAATCACACATGATAGATTGAATGACAAATAGTTTCATACCTCTTTAAACTCGCATGTTTCCCACCGTTGACAATTTTTGATTTACGTTCACTGCCAACAGTACTGGCTTCACTATTTATACTGTGAAGACTGTCATCTTTAGTAACCCTTGATGAATGCAACGTAGATTTCCTCGTTGTCGTTATTGTGGTGCCATTATGTTTGGGGCTTTCATTTGTTATATCATTGTGATGATAACGATTATCACGTGTCGTATCATCATCAATTCGAGTTGGAATTGTCGTTGTGATCATAGTCATTGGACTTGTCGTAGATGCAGTTCGTGTTGTCGTTGTTGCTGTCGATAGTGAAATATTTGTGTTATTCAACGGAAGTCTATTGCCATCAGCTATGCGTCTTGCACCAGATGTCGACAATCCGTTCCGCGTGATTTGTTCGCCATTATTTTGTACTCTTGACAAACTGATCCGACCACAATTTTCTGTAGTTTCATCTAATGGAGGTTTATCACCCGTTGCTGGCAGCATGTACGACAGCATTGTATTATTTGATTGCTGAAATTTATAAATAAAAATGAATTAACTATCATGAAATAGAAAAAAAAAAATATTGTGACAGCATAATATCGTGGGGAAGGAGGAACTTGAAACTGCTGCTCATTGATTTATAGTTGTTCCCTCATGTATGCGTTGTTGCTCACGATGGAACAGTAAAACATGATGCGAGAATTCGTGAAAATTTAATAAGTATGCGTATATAAGAATATAATGATGCGGTGGCGATTTGTGACTTCCTGTATAATCAATCGTGACTTTGCTTGTTAGTAGGTCGTTAACGGACTCTAATTAGACTCCGTGTAGTCATTGTAAAAAAAAAATTCTCACCGCCATCTTTCTGATGTTCAATGGTGTTTGAAATTTTATGTCTTGGTGAAGACAAAAAATTGGATTTTCCGATACTGTTCCAAGTGATCGTGTCATTAACGTATATACGTCTTACGATATTTCGAAACTGAATTCCAGAGGTCATTTCAGTGTACAAAATTAGAACATATAATTAATGTTTTTTTATCATTTTATGAACAGTTATAGAGAACTGAGGATGGAGAAAATTTTATTCACTTGTATGAGAAATACAAAATTAGATATTTCGTTCGATCATGAGTTCATACAGATTTATGGGACCAGAGAGAATCCAAATTTCATGAGAAATATATCAACAAGATGAATGCCCCGTTTTTTATTCAATGAGGTCATCAATACTGTTTGTTTCGATTGTTCTTTTTTTTATTTTATTATATTGAATAGGAAGATGCTATTTTTTGAACTCTTTACGGTTAACATCCGATTGATTGAACTGATTGTCACTGCAATCAATGGCGTGGGACAATTTATGGTCGTTGAAGCGTGAATAAATTTATAGAATACGATTGAGTTTCCGCCGATCTATTATTATGTGTCATGGAGGATATCGAGCAGTATTTTCATTTTTTCCGTTTCTTCACTAATTTGTAGAGTCTGAGGATTATTTACAATTGAATATTTTTCATTTTCACATTAGGTTAGAATTTGCATAATCACTTTATCATTTTTCCCTATTACGCAATTATACTTACAGAGATTCTCTTGTTTGATATGGTTACTAATTATCGAAACACGTCATCGACTGTTTACACTTGAAACCCGTTATAGTGCACAAGTACGAATAAAAAACTCGACGTGGAGAACTCACGTATAAATAAATCGTGACAATAAACAATCCATGACTCATCACATACACATAGTCTATTCGTAATGATGTTTCAAATTAAAAAATAATATTTCCATTCGGTGGAAAATGAAGAAGTACAACCGTTGAAAATTTGCTCTCAACCACAAATGGAAAAATGAAAATCGAGTTGAAAATTCGAGAAAGAACCAGAAAATTGCTATTTCATCTGGTGACAAACATCACACTCACTATTTTCTGAATGAATAAATTTTATGAACAACAAAAACTATAAAAAACAAATATTGAAAAAATGTGAACCATGAAAATCTTTCTGCATTCGAACAAAATTTTTTTTTTCATTGTTCATGATCAGTTGCGAATGAAAATAGAATTCATTATATTTTCACGTGATGAATAATAAATAATCGCACATGAGTTCATTGATGAAACAAAAATAACAATAAAAAAAATTGGCTGTGCGTGCACACACGCTTGTCATGTACGCAGTGATAAACGTAATAAAGTCACGACGTATTTATGCGCTTCTTTACCATTCATTACGTGACACACAAAACATTAAAGCCCGGGGGAACCCGGTCCTATAAGAGCGCGAACGACTTCCGTGATTGTAAAATACAGTTGGGGAATGGATAGAATGATGAGTAAATACGACGCGCGCAGTTCATAGTTAGTATATGTGTAGTAATAGAGAG
This sequence comes from Meteorus sp. PSUC_FEM 10030008, assembly GCA_018881525.1. Lineage (NCBI taxonomy): Eukaryota > Metazoa > Arthropoda > Insecta > Hymenoptera > Braconidae > Meteorus > Meteorus sp. PSUC_FEM 10030008. Next base: position 58,726 of record JABMBR010005628.1, read on the forward strand.
AATGTTAAAGAACGTTCACCGCGGTGGGATGTCAAGTAGCAACTGGCGGCGCCTCGAGCGTTGGCGTCGTATCACGTAAACTCGAAACATGAGTTTAGTTATATAGTACCAATATACAAATCGCAGCGCGCACTGTCCGCTCACATATTTATCTGTTTCACTACGTTGTTTGGATGTTTACTAATTACGTCGATGTGTCGAAACTTTAACTGGAAACTTTTTTTCTACTAATTCGGTGTTTTACATTCGGCAGCCATCAATTTCATTAAGATCTCATGAAGAAATGAAAGAAATTATAGAAGACGTAAATTATAAATTCTCGAGCGTATATAGAAAGATTATTTTTGGATTTTTTTCTGGACTTTATTATTTCGGATAAATAATTTTCTTGATAAATTCTATTTTGTTTATGATTAACTCTCAACTGATTCAAAAATACTCGTGAGATATTTTTCACAAGAAGTTCATTGACATGAACGACGAATTCGTGTCCTACATTTTGCAGTTGTGATAATTTCAGAATTTGAAATCTTTCGGTTTCAACGAACATCTTTTGATGATAAAATCGTTTGTATATATCATATGTGTGTGTGTATCAGTATTATGACGGAGAATAGCCAGACTTGCCAGACTGCATTCATACTCGCTCTACTTTCCTTTATAAATTCGAATTCAGCATACCACATTGCTCTCGAGTGCATTTTAACCCATTAGCGCCAAAAATTACGTCTATCAAAGATTTCTTTGAATGTAAAGTGTGGTTCAATCTTTTTTTCTCTTCGCTGAATGAGCAACCGAATGTGAACTAGCACCAAAAATAGCTGAAGTTCGAAATTGCAATTGAACTGCACGTCATAGAACAATTAATAAGCAATGAAGTCGCCTCACCGAACAAATTTATTTAATTGTTCAAAAAAACTCAATAATAATTCATTCCCGCTATGTGCAATTATCATGTATTTCAATCTTTAGTTTGCAGAACAATGACGAAACATCCTTCTTGAATATCTACAATATAAACCGTACTTTCGAAAGATGAAAATTTTTTCAGTACCTACAGAACAGACAGAAAAAAAAATACTTCACTCACGTGTTAATTTGGACGGAGGTTCATTGTTCCAATACGAGTTTAATTCTTCAAATTGCACACGTCTTCATAAATTTTTCTGTCAAACCCGATGAACCAGCATCGAAGTTGTATAACCATCTGAAACAAAAAATCAAAAATAAGAAAAATTACAATCGAATTTATTCATTTTTTTGATCCATTGAATGGTCATCAGGTGTTCACGAATGAGGTCAGTGATTGCAGCGGGATTGAAACGGAAATAAAGAATTCTACGGGGCAAAAAAAAATTTCAAAAAACCATGTTTGACATGGAAGATAGTAATTTTTATGATCCATGAGAGTTCTAAAAAAGTCCATTACTGCGAAAGGATGAAAGAAAAGAAAGGTGGATTGAATACACTTGTCTAGCCTACGGCCTCACGTTTTGTTTTTTACTTCTTTCGTTTTTGCTTTTTTAATGACGAGCGCCGTCGTCGTCGTGGGTGGAAAGTGCGAGAGAACGATCTCTCACTGAATAGCCAACTGTTTTCACGCAGACAGGTGACATGTGTATCCACACACACTTGCATATACAATTTTCATAGGAACATGTGTATATGTGCGAACCCGTGGGACCCCGGAAATAGGAAGGCAGGTCAATGACTCTAGTAGATGCTCCTAGTGTATGACCTAAAAAAAATTCACATAAAAAATTGCGTTATGTGAGGAGAAAAAAAAAGAACTATGAAAAAAATAATTTTTTTTTTTTCAATTTAAATTAACGCGGTGAGATATACATTTTTTTTGCTGTTTATTGAAAAAATATTTGTAGTTGTTTGTGCTGATGTAAAAATTCCACTCCTGAAAATATGAAGTTTACAGGGACTCCTACAACACTTTTCCGTATGAAATCCTCACCATCAAAATTTTTTTTATACTATCAAAGATTTTTGATAAAATTGCTATTTATGGAAATGAATTTATTGCAGATGAAGTCGAACTAAATACAGTCAATGACTGAAATAAAAACATATTGGATATTTTCTTGAGGATGATTGAGTAGTTGCGATTTATTTCAATAACTCCAAACGCACGTTAATGATATTTGAAAAGGTCGAGAGGACGAAATTGACGCAGCATACGAATATACTCACATATATATATATATATATATGTATGCCTTTAGGAGTGATTGCGGCTGACGCAATGCACTTGAGTGCACACTGGGGGGCACTAAATTGATAAATTTGCATAGACCGACACTCACGGGGCTCCAACGACCATTCTTGACGACTGTTAGACGTTATATTGACTACTCAAACACATTGAGAAAGGTTTTGCATTCAAATGAGGTTCTGTAGATATACAAACATATTACTTTTTTATAGTATTTCGCTACTGGAAACATTTCAGTATTGGAAAATAATTTTTTCATCAGCTAATCGTTTACCTTTTTTTTTCTAGTGATTTTGATGATTGAAAGACGAAAGTGAGAGTTCGTGAGTTATTTTTACCAAGTAAATGCATCGATGGGAACAAGTGTTGAATATCTTCGACAGTACCATCGATTACTTCCGGCGTGAAACTTCCGACTCGTGACATCCGTTACATTATTACGGATGATGTTGATTCGTGATTGAGGAAGAACATGTTTGGCAATCTTTTAAAGACACATCCATATAAAGTTGGGTTTGTTTAATAATTATTGAATCGAGTTACATGAAGGTAAACAAAATTTGGTGATTATTTACTTTGGGTCATTCAAATTAATTTTTCATCATATTGATTTTATTTCAGTATGATAAAAAAAAACACGACGATTTGTAAAACGGAGATTTTTAAAACCGAAACCTTGTAAAATATTGTCCTAATTCATTGTGCGATACGATTGGTTATTTCGAGTTTGCTTGCAGTGTATAAACAGAGTTAATTGATGTCACGGATAATATTTATACCTGGAAATATGCAAATAGCTGATGACGATTATTCACTGTCGGATTTTACTGCAAATAATGAGCTCAATAAATTTGATGTAGCTCTCTTCTCTTGTATACCCAACAATTTATTATGTCTTAACCTGACACTGTAGTTGCAAAATAACAAGTGATCATCAAAGTTTCTGTATTTAGATGTATCATAAAACATAAGCGTGGGTGAACAAAGCTCGACATATTTACAATCCTGCGTATACACTTCGTGTATCGAAATGTCAATCAAACTATAGTTTCTACGTATATTTATATAACCCACGCGCAACAATAAAGGTCAGCAGTCTGTGTTGAACAAAAATATGTGCACTGGGACAACGAGGAAGAACGAAAATGTGCAATAAACAATTCTGAATAGGAAATAAAAAATTGTAATTCAATTTTTTATGTTCAAAGCATATTTGGAATTCAATTTTCAATATCTACTCAATATAAATACGAAACTGCCCTATGTATTGAAAAAATTTTGGTGAATTGTTCTTTCCAGTTTACAAAAAAAAAATCAAAAGCGAATTTATTTATAAAAAATTCTCTTTTTCACACGAATCTCTGATAAACAAAGTGTATTCAAACTGCATTCAATAACGAGAGTATTTTCTTCGTTACTGTTTTCACCTTCCTCTCACTCTTCTCCTCACTCTAATAGGGCACTCGGGCAATTCATGAACGTTGCACTCAAGTTGCTTTGAGTGAGATGTAACGACGCGATTGAAGAGAAAGGGAGCACGCAAAGAAGCACAAAGATGAGCTGAGCGCTCGAGGCAATTTGTTGATAAGATAGCGCCATTGAAAAAAAAAGTCTTTAAAGAGACGAAGGGTTGTTGCACTCGAATGTGTCGATGACTCTACTGGAATATTCTCAGCCACACCATGACATGAGCAAAATATGTATCTGAGAATAAAAGTTCATATATATTATTATATATATAGAGTTAAATCAGATACAAACGTGCACTTGGAATTGTACCGTTGTCTATACGGAACAACGCACATACATCATACGATTGATATTTCCAACCTAGCGGTGATCGTCAAACCCACTTCATATGTAATATATCTGTATATACATGTGGCTAGACTTGCCATTACATTATATTTACGCTTATTTATTTTGTGGCGCTCTGAATCCCGTAACATTAAGAAAATTATATAGCAGTGTGATATTGCCACTTATATTCCACTTTTTTTTCTTGCCGCTTCGTTCAAGTCTCATCTAATTTTTCATTTGCAATTGGAATTAAAATATGGAATGGATTTCTTGTGTACAGAAGACCCTCGAATTTCCCGCACCTTCTGACATTCAAAAGAAGATTAATAAGAGACTTGAAGACGTGATGAAGATTTTGAGCGAGGGACCATATCAGTGTGAATTTATGAATGAGATAATTTGAAAATTTCACCGAATTGAAAATAACGCGAATATTTTAATATTGTCTCAACCTTAATGGCCAAATTTTGATGCGAAATGGAGTCTTTTCAGAATATTTTAACACGGTCGAAAATTATTGTAGAGAAATACTGAAAAAAATTGTTTATATGTGACGTACTGTAGAGGAAAAAAATACTCAACAGTTCTCCTGTCAATCGTGAATTTCCATGGGTTTTTCTTTCACTTTTCATCAATGTAGCGTGTGAGGACAAGTTCACAGAGGTGAACATAGACGATAATGAGTGTAAGGGCGGAAATATAATGCACGTGTATGAGTTGAACGAGTCTATAGGGTTGAATGAAGTGAATATACAGAAAAAAAAACCAAATAAAGGAATAAAGTAAGAGTGAGGAGGTATTGTATCATGTGCATAAAGTGCATAAGCCTTTCTCTTTATGGTCTGCACCGCCTCGTTCCATCCAACTAGGCAGGGAAAAGTGACTGGGATTATGTATACATGTATATTTATACAGATATAGACATATTAATGTGTACATGTCGAGGCGCTTGCGAATGAACCTGTAGGGATTCTGGCAGCAGCTGGTCGACTGCCAGGAGACATCTATGCAACATGACACTCAATGTCTCTTAGTATTATCACCCGGAAAACATGCCAGTGTCTATTCGATATGTTGATATAAAATGCAAAACCTTTTTATTTTTGCGTCTTCCGTGACTGAACATTCACTATTGTGCTCTAAAAATGTCGGAAATTATTTCTTTCTATCCACATTTGGTTCGAAGGAGAAGTGAACGAAAAAATGAAAAATTCAGATAAATTATCAGAGGTGAGTGACAGTGCGGATACAGTCGATAATGGAATGCTAATATTCCAAATAAACATTTATTTACATGTTGCATAATTGTAGTGCATTATTGTAGTGAAAAATATGTTGTGTGTACACTTGGAGCTCAACGAGATATGGAATTGATAATCGCGAAAAATATTTCCACCCTGATTTAATGACTTGGAAAAAGGAATATTCTCTCATTTGTGAATTAGTTGAATTATTGAGAGCTGCCATCGGATCACTTCTAATACCATCAATGTCGCGTCTTTAATTCACGTTGATTTGCATAAATTTATGAAAAAATATGAGACAGGAAGTCTGAGGGCTGGAACATAATTTCGTTTGGGTCAATGCAATCATCAGACATGAGTTCATGACAAATATCCTCGACAAATGTCATCCGCACATAGGTCCGTATGTTAGAATGTTAAATTGAACAAATTTCCGTTTTTAAGCTGTGCTAAATGTGTCATTGTGACAAACGGTCTATCGCTTGAATAATAAAGATTTTATCTTTTAAAAATTTATTATAATTTTCACTTGATATTTAGACAATGTGATATCTGCATGGAAAATTGTTGATCTGGTTGTTCATTTTCTAGAGAAACATCCGATACGAAATGAATACCAGCACATAAATTTGTTGTGACGTATAGGAAGGCACGTCAGAATATAAACTCGGATGAGTAAACATCTACATGAATGTGGTATATATGTATAGACACCGATGAGATGGATAAAACAAAATGTGTGCGTGGGTGGCTGAGGGAGTCAATTGGCAGAATTAGACGGGTTAAATGCACCGTTGCTATGGCGCAAAATTGCACACGGTAATTCGATAAAGCTATTTTTCTTTTTAATCCTTTCCACCTTCACAAAGTGACCCAGATACTTGTGGGAATTATTTGACGTCACTTACACATTTTTCTCATTTCTATTCTGCACGTGCAGACTGAACAAATGAATTTCACGAAGAATTCAAACGTTATTGAAATATATGAGATTTTTTAGTGGAGTTTTCTCATCTATGCAAACTTGAAGAAGATTGAAAAGAGATCAGAAGCCGTGCATGGATAGATCAGCATCATTTTCCGACGATTCTGTCTATTCCTTAAAACGACAAATGAAACTAGGCGGATTCCTCTACCAAATTTTCCGTCCCTATTAATATTTCGTTAATTTTTATAGCAGCAAGAATGAAATTTATAATAACGCTTGTTCAAGTTTATTGTTTAAGTGGAATAACGTGACTGAAAAGAGAAAATTATTTCACTGCCATAGACATCATTGGCCTGCGTCGCAATATAGAGAAGCAAATTATTATGTTGCATGGCATGGCATCTCTATAGATTGTGTTTATAAATGTAACACACACGATGCTCACATAGACTCGGCCATTTAGCGCCGTCGGGTCGCAGTGGGTTAGGTCAGTTGCCGGAATTAGAATCTTAGGAATGAAAAAAAAATATTGAACAATATATTAAACAACGAAATTTATCGCAACATCATGAGCATGCATCAATGAAAAATGAATAAAATTGAATAATTTTATTCATCTCGCTAAGTCGATAATTTCCAAAGTCGATTTGCTCATTTCACAAGCTAAATATATTTAATGGAAAATTCTTGTTTTTTTTCCCATCCTGGGTTAATTCCACATCTCACCCGATCTATTCTTCCACCTGGAAGCTCAGCCAATGCGTTTTACGCAATGAAGGGGATGAAAAGTAAATCGTGGGGTGCTCGACGCCATTGGGAATTGCCAATGTGTACTCATACACATGCATATATGTATGTACTTGTATAGATATAAAGTCCGTACGAAACTCGGCAGCCGTGCAAGAAATCGATTTAGCGCTTGCGCAGAATTATCTGAGAAATAACTTTGCGTGTCTACATTCCGTACTGCACCACCGCACTTGCTGGTGGACCTACATGTTCCGTGATGATAGTGACTTACAACATTATTGCTACCTCCCATCCTCGACTGTAGAGGCTAATTACACATTCAAAGGCAACTCTTGACCATCATTACCATTTTTCAACCTCTAGTCTTTCTATTAAACAACTTTTTTTGATCTTCAACCATCACAATGCAAGGGACATTCAATTCCGTCGTATATTCAAAGTTTCCCTGGAATTCAACAAATCATTCTTACCTCATTCGTCAAATTGTTTGATCAGAAATCTGCAAATAATGATTTTGTCTTGAAAATGGTTGTTGATATCACATAATATTTTATTATGTGCCAGATTAGTTTTCATCAGAAATGTGACTGACCATAAGAGCGTCCCATATAATCAAATCTATAATATAATCCTCATCATGAATTGAAACGAGATCATTTGTGATAGCAATGAAAAATAAGGACAACGCTTCGTGGATATTTATATTTAATTTTTACACCTCTGGTATTCTTCATATCTTGAACGATTGAATCTGAGTTGAGGATTGAATTTTCGGGGAGTACCTTTTCATATTCACTGTGACTCAATTCTTGGACATATCATTGATAGAAATCTCGACTGATATGGAGACACTACATTCACGTAGACGAATTGTTATGGCGACGCAATCTTTCGTTGATTTTTTTGGTCATCACCAGATAAGTGCAGAGATATGAATCGATCCACTATCGGCAGAATAGCAGTGTTTGCGCTAAAGAACGCTTCA
>JABMBR010005629.1:0-14366 GCA_018881525.1 Meteorus sp. PSUC_FEM 10030008
GAATCCAATCAATCAATTATCTATTCCCAGTGTTCAACTCGCTAGTTCAAATTTCGAGCATCAAATCCGCGTCGAAATAACGTTCTGGACGTAACAGTATGTCCATCTGTATGTCGACGAAGGTTGCACACCTGAAACTAGTCAGTGACCTCACAATTGAATCATTTATAGTTCGTCTTAAGCCATTTCTCTCTCGACGAGGGAGATCTCAAGGAATATTCTCTGATAATGGCACAAATTTTGTGGGCGCCAAGTGTGACCTGAATAAGCTTCAAGCATTATTTCATCCAACTGAACATAACAAATATATCCATAGAAATGCTATAGGAGGCAAAATCAAATGGGACTTTTCTCCTCCCAGGTTACCTCACCTTTGGAGGTGTCTGGGAGGCAGCCGTCAACTCATTTGAAAAGCATTTCATTCACACCGTCGGCGACACACTCTTAACATACGAACAAGTATCGACCTGTATGATCGAGATAGAAGCAATACAGAATTCGTGCCCTACATCACCCTTGCCCTCTGATCCTACTGATTTTCTCCCTCTAAATCCCGGTCATTTCATCACTGGTGGACCATTGACGAGCTTGCTCGATGGGAACTTAATCGGACTCCGCCCAACTCATTTATCGGCGTGGCAGCATTCCTAACAACTGGAACAACACCTCTGGGAGAGATAGAAGAAGTATCTCATAGTTTGATTACATCGAACAATCGGTACCATTGGTCGAAGAATATCGAAGTTGTCCAGTTAGCCATCATCCAAGAGGACAATTTATCCTTTCTCTAATGGATACTTAGACGAATTGTGGAAGTGCATCTAGGCGAAGACAACATCGTGAGATTTGTCAAATTGGAAACTATCACAGGCATCTACAAGCAATCCGTGAGAAGAATTTGCTTTTAATACTACATTGATTCTCCATTCAATATTACATATTTTCTATTATCATCGTATTTCATTAGGCTCTAGTTTTGGCGGTGACTCCGATTCTAATCATTATATTCTTGAAGCCGATTCTCCAAGGAGACAGGATGATCAATCGCTCTAACATAAATGCTTCATTTGTTATCATGGTTGTATTTTAGCAGTTCTGCGAAACTATTCAAACGAAAAACTATCGCAAACTACTCAATCCATATATAAATCTAATTTTTTCTTATGCGCGTGAGCATGCACGTGGTGCGTGCCTGTACCTACACATGCTCAACAAAGAGAGAAATTTCTACATAAATCTCTCTTTCGTTAAATCTCGGGTAGCACCCGTCGAAAATGGGTAAATCATACCTAGGCTAGGATTATGTGCCATATTTCTATTAACTGATCTACACAACACCATAATCAAATGTATCAACTTTATCCCCAACAGGTCAGTCTTCTGGACGGATTTTACAATTATCATATACCAAATATGTACTGAACCGCATCTACTTAAACCTCTTGCTGGTCACGTATAGCAAATATACAGCAGAAGTCAGATCCACTCAATTAGTACCATGTTCGATCATAAGACAATCCGGTTGACAGATTATCAGGAGAAGTAACGTAACGTCCACAGAATTCTCATCTTCGAAATTATGAAAGAATGGCCCAATGTGGCCAATTAAGAAACAGGAGCGGTGGCTTCCTTCAGTGATATCAGAGGCAAGAAAAATTCCTGAAATTCGCAAATCGAAATGTTTTCACGTACATAACCTTCGTATTTTTAATGTATATTATTCAACACCTACATTAAAAATATAAGGTGATATAGGAATCACGATTGGCCCACCAGATTGGTTACCTGTATGGATTTGGAATCTCAGATTAAAAATATGTAAGTATGCTGTGACATTCTATGAGAAAACCTATCGAGAACCTATTCTAAAACTTCATACGTCACTTTTCGTCCCGCTGCGCTAAACGAAATTTCCATTCTTCACCTTCGGTGAGCGGGAAAATCGTATACGCACCTCGGTAAGTAAGTAAGAAAGCCTCCGATCACATGTTTATCGCCCTCGGCTTCGCCTTGTGCGATAATTTACATGTGGTCTGCGACATTTCTTTCTTTACTGCCCTCGGTGCGTAATATACTAGTTTTCGATCGAAAAAATTACAGTTGATTTGGGACAGACAGAGGTCAATTTCCATCAAATATTGTGAAAAAAAAATTTTTTTGTAGGAAAGAAAAATAAAAAAACAAAAACTCACTTATATGAATTTCTCGCATAAATTTTGAGGTTATGTGAACAAATTATAGAAACAAAAATTGTAGATCTTCCTATCACTTTTAACTTTGTCATTTAACTCTTTTTCATAGAACTCATAGTTCCGACGGAAATTGGGATAAACCGTTTCTTCCCTTGAAGTCCCCCCCCCCCTGCCCGACCTCGGTTCGTGTTCGATTTTTTTTCTCTTATTTTTATGCGATTTTCTAGCTTTTCCAGTGGGTTTCATCCTGTCACTGTTTTCTTCTTTTTTCGACCATTTTTAGAGCTATTGGCACTGGACTATACTGCCCTTGGTGCGTAATATACTATTCATTCAAGCGGCTGCCATTTTGGGAAAACATGTTTCTATATCTAGATCAAAGGTCATGTTATAGCGGCATCTATACTAATTACAAATCCGTTCGGCTTTTATGTTTCAGATGACCAGAAGGATTAAAATCATGTAGACTGATAACGTTGGGAGTTTTTAGACTTTGTTCCGAATGATTTTCTATGCAATCTCGAGATGTCAATGAACAAATGATCAAAAAAATTGATGAAAATATTATTTGTGGTTATATTATATGCTTTGTTTGTACAATCCCTCTAAAATTGTCCGAAATCCACGTGTCTAGACTAGAATACCTCTTCAAGAGTATTTTTTGGGTCTGACCTTCTTCATATCCATATTTATCATCAATACCAGTCAGAGACATTCGTGAGAATAATCTCTCTTTCTCTCGCCTGATTAGGTTAGACTCCCTAATAGGAATGACATATATCAAGAAGTGATGAGTTTCAATAGCCAATAATGAACATGCCTTCTCAAGTAGTAATTGTAGTGGAAATAATATCTGTAGTAATGTACCGAATTGAATAGTACGAAATATGCATGAAAAATTAGCCGTTTATTTAGCATTTACACTTTCATTGGTTGTTGCTGTAATGGGTGAAATTGACGTTAATGGTGTGTAATATTTCAGATATTAGACATACTTCAGTCGTTCCATATTTTGAAAATGGCCTGAAATATCGAGTTTTACGAATTCTATCAGTGTTCGGTATGTGCATCTATGCAATAATCACCAATCACAATCCTTGATAGATGTTTTCCATTGTATCAATATAACCAGGGCCAATATTCACGTCTCTATAAATTCCACATAGCCCATTCATGTCTTTACTTTCGAATCTACATGAAGAATATCTATGAAAAAATGAGTTTCACAGAAACGAAATCTAATGGTGGCAAATGTAAAGGCATCTGGGGCAATTTGAAATCAAAGTGAGTTTACATTGCAATGACTTTTTTGTTTCTAATGAAGCTATGCATGCATCACACATCAATAATGCATCCATCGATTTATCCGATACATTTTCTATCAAAATATCTTCATGTTCAGAACAAGGACTTTTCAAATTATCCTCAAAACGGAATCTGTCGCACGCTGAGTAAATACATGTGAAGGAGTTGTCTATAAGTTTTATTTCGAATTCGCGGTGAGCCTTATCATGCTGACGGTATCCATTATAAGACACACACGCATCCACAGCTTCTATGCCATTCGCTCTATCATCAGTTATCAACGACGTTGCAATACTAATCGTGTTGGTCGTGGGGTTTTGGGAAATCGACCTTAAATTTGATGTTTCATGACTTATCCCAGAATTTTTATCATGTACTGCACTGTTCGATGATCCGGCGGTGGATGGTGGTGCGAGAACATCTTTCCATGGTTGTTCCCGAGCTTCACGTTGTTGGTTGCGTGCAGTTGATGTTTTCATATTAATTACATCTTGTGATACTCCTCCAAGCGCAACTAGATCATCAACATGTGACTGAATTTGAGCGTTCATGAAGTGCTGATAAATAGCATTCTTGGCCGCTTTCTTCCGTTGTCTATAAGCGCGGGCACGTTCCGCTGGAGTTTTAGCAGTTTTTGAACGGTAGCTCAACGGTGTCACTTTTTCAGTACTGGACTGCGTTTGCATAGTATTAGTTGCTAGTGTCTCTGAAACCATAGACGAACCCTGTTCATGTACATCGACTTGAACGACGAATTGTCGATCATTGTCTCCTGCTTCTTGGTCATCTTGGCGGCATTGTCGAGTGAGAACCTCGCGAAATACCGAACGTCTTTTTTCTTGAATATTAATATGGTTGTCGCCCAAATTTTCATGGAACGATGTGTGAACTGCCACACCTCCAATATTGGTTGTAGACTTGGCTGTTTCTACTTTTTGCATAGCCTTTATTCGCGCCCTGTACTCACGAACGCGTTCCGCTCCTGTTTTTGCCACCTTTCTTACTTTGGAGCCATTTAGCACTTTTTGATGTCCTCCTGATCGTTCAGTTACACTGTTTTCCATGGTGAATTGTGGAATTGGAGAATGCTTTCAAAGTTTTGTGATTTCCTCAAATTTTATGTTGGATTACATTGCAGTCGGAAATTGTGTTGAACCAAGCAATTATGGATGTCAATTTTCAGTCGTTATTGGTAGGATATTAATTGTTTCAGCGTACTTGCATCATAACTGTTCACTGATCCCATCGAGAAATCAAAGGACATAGACATGAAGAATGCAAATAATGATGAAACACAAAGGTAGAAGATAACTTCACAACGTGTGTCATCCCAGGTCATCACATCACATCGGATAGGTATATCTACAACATTACGACACTTTCACTTCCTACCATTCTGTATCGAGTGTGTATATCGCACTCACTAGCTTCATTTCCGTAGCGTTCAAGTTACAATTTTTTTATCTTCTATGCAACGAAATGTGCATATCTTAGTTCATTCAATTTTGTTTGAACACCTTAGATTTGATTCCAATTCATTTGAATGTTCAGTATTGATGGCTATCAATAAGGAGGGAAACGAATATTTCGAAATCTGCGCTCTCAATGTTTTTAGTAATTTCGTCCCGAGAATTCAGTCTGACGTCGTTCATTGCTTTGGATACTATACACGTTGAATTTGGTTTTGGGATGCTTCATTGTTGGTTGTTGTTGGGTGTCCATTCCCATAGCGCCCGGGTTATATTATCTTCCTCTCACATGCATTGGAAAATGCAGGAACGTAACGTATTTCTGGCGTGTCTCTCCGGATCTTAGTCAATGATTAAATTTTCACCCACGAAAATTGTCTTCCAGACGTAAATAATCACAAACACAATAATAAATGTCCAATCTAATATTAATTGGACGGCGCGTGGCACCTCAGCTGTTCACATGAAGCATGTGGTGCGACATCTATTCGCACGCACGCGCACCAGTATCGTGCATCGCTTAGCATCGAGTATACATCACTTTCAATTGCTTCGTTACCGTGGTATCAGCGTAATACTTCTCTCTCGAGTAACAAAGTGTGCCTGAACGTGACGCGTCCTTGTTATTTCACTGTCATTTCTTGTCCAATATCAATTTTCCACCTGGAGGTTTTGCTTGAGAAAATTCAATTCACAATGGAAAATTACCCGAGAATATCAACTATGCGAACAACCATATTTTCTGGGCGAAATCCGATATGGATTTTGAACAAAGTTACTATTATGCAACATTCACATCGAGAGACTATTACAATAGAAACTTAATTTTCTTCCAAACGTTTGAAAGAACATCAGAAGGAGGCTGGAAGGTGTGGTAATGATAGTAGGAGATAGTCGCTATGAAGGACTCATGTAAAGATGCGAGTATATGAAATTTTTGGGGTTTATAAGCATTGAAAGGCGAGGTAGAAGTGGAGTCTTCTAGTACAATAAACACTTGTTTTTTGCATACTTAATGTTCGGTTGTTAATTTTTCAAATTGATACAGTAGAAGCACGATTTTTTTCCGTCTCGATTCTCTTTCACTCGCCCCTTTTTTGGCCACCGAGGGTCCACTGCATGGGTAATCTCTGAATATTCGTCCTCACCTTCCTATTATATACTTGTTTATTTAAATGATTTCATATGCACGTACCAATACATGCGGCTTCCATACAGACCCACCTCCGCTATCCTTCACCCGCCCGAAAATTCGGAAGAACACCAAGGTTTCACTGTCCATGAAATTCGTATGCCGCAATACAGGTAGTTGATTGTTATGAGATAACTTTCATCTGTGTATTCTAACTCATTCATTCATGGGGTATGAAACATTACTTCTGTAGTGGAATGGCTGGCATTTCTTAAAGTATTGTTATTTCAACTACCTGGAGATGAACCATTATTGGGGCTCCCTGACGTATGAGTTGAATTGATCATCAGTGTGAACTTCAGTCTGAAATCCCGGGAATAATAGCTTGGAATTTTCGAAAATCCAGCTTATTTGGGATTAAGTTTTGGGTTCGGAAGTTCAATTCTTGTATCCATAGAAAGCTAGAATGAGAAATACTGGTTTGAAATTGGATGAATCTCATCAAAATATGGAGTTTGGAGCATACTATAACATATAATTCACCTACCAGTTCTGCAACGGGCATATCCAAAGTAATGATATCACTTGTCTTTTCATAGCTCCTTTGATTCGGAAATCGAGTATATTTTTAGAATATTTTTGCCACACAGCTGTCAACTTTGGTGTGATTCCAGTTGATGCATGTTTGAGGATGCAGCTGCACTGACGGAGATAGAATCATTTGATATATTGATGTGGATTGTGGGAATTTTCCTTGCTATAGGAGCGTTACGAAATTATTTTTCATATAGACGTCGTGTTTCTGCGATATCAGCCTGATCCACCGGTTGAACGAGCGACTTTGTATTCTTTAGTGAATATTTTACCTCAAGATTTTCTTACACTGAATACAACTCGTCAATATGGCAATTCAACTCACTGTAATTAGCAAAAGTTGCTCTCAAGAACGTTGTTCACTAAATGACTGGTAATGCACCTTAGAAGTCTATTTCTATTCATGTCCGATAAATGAAAATTTGGCAGACGCTATTCATATTGAATCAACGTTAGGTGCAAGAATGAGAATGACCTTGATTGTTCATACAGACTTGTAATTAGAGAATTGAAAATTTTTATCAATGTGGTAATGGCGCATACTCTTCCACTCAGAAGTTTTGTGGACGCTATGGAAAACTCTTTGATTGTAAAAGTACACTACTGGGATTTAACATATATGATTATGGTGGAAGGTTTACAATGTGTAACATATGTTGTGATTTTCCTGCTACATTCTGTTTATGGTGAATAGTTGCGCATGATACGTTGCACAAAATATATGACTTGCAGTTTCCTGACCACCTAGTATTCAGACTTTTATAGCACTCAAACTGACTAGAGACTTCTGCACCTCGGTTTTCTGGAAAATTGTTATAATCGAATGCATTATATTCGATATTATTCAAATTCACATTCCTTAGAGTTTGATCATTGAGGGGCTGAAGAACTCTCGGCTACGGTTCCTCAATCAACAGAGGAATCGATTCTTTCCAGTTTAATGCTCTTTATCCATTCAATAATGTTTGAGTCCATGCATTCAATATTACGAAAACTTTCCTATACGTCGTTTTTCCATGCAATTTTCTTAAATATCGAAATATCCCTCCGTTCCTCTCTAGTAACGTAAATACATGGGAACACCGCTATTCTTGTACGTTTCATGTGTTGAACAAATATAAAATTTCAATGGAGAAACGGACCCAAACGAACTAATAGAACCTATGAGAACAACAAATCATCATGGTTATCATGGGGCATGGTAAATTAGAATTTTGAAATATGTTCACGATAACTAGGTACGAGTTGATCAAGCACGGGTGTTCCTGTTCTCACAGCGAAGTTTTGTTTTCGTCCTTCTCAAATTATGCATATCGATCGGATGACTTTGTTCATCAATAACTCACAAACTGTTTGTTGCATTGGAAAATGGTTACGATATCCGCGACCAGCGTTTTCCCATCTACTTTTTTTTCTCCGGTTCAAAGAGATTTCATGGATACGGGGTATTTAAATATTGTGAACGAAAACGGATGCGTGACCTTGTTGAAATAGTTGCCCTCAAGATACTACTGACAACGGCAGGAATGTCAAGAAATTCGACAATATATACATAAATGCATACTGTGAGGCCGCGTCCCTTGCATCACCGTTTCGCGAGTGCTCCGCTGAGTCATGTAACTATGGACTCGAGACTTTACGAATTCCCACATCAATATGTACAGTTCTTTGTATAAATTTAAACTTCCATGTATATGTGGATGATTTTTGAGAAACATGTCAAACGACAGGAAAAACAACGAGAGCCAACTCGCAGTTATAGACATCCCTTGTAACTAGACAGGTACCATTGCATGTTAGCATAACAAATCCAACATCTGTTAATTTGCTCGAAGAACATTTTAGGTCAGGTAGATATAAAGCAGATAAATTTTTTTCCTACAGGCCAGATGACAGGCGATTTTGAACCTGATGCTGGGTGTGGAATTTTTCAGACTATTACCGTCATCAACTGTGGGAAGGAATTAAATCAGGTTCTGGTACAACCAGATGTATTCACGTTCATAACTTATTTGTGATCGATAAATATACTTATGCACACACATATATATGCAAATGAGTAAGACGGTCTCCTGCAATTTGGGAACTTCTTCAAACACAATTATGTTAATTTCCGATTCAACTGGATTGGGGCAAATTTTCTTATCTTATCATTCAACAGAGGTCAATATTGTTGCTTCATATTTTGGATATGAAAAATTCATATTAAGCGCGATAAGATATTCATACTCTGTGAGTCCGAATATATGTCACGTACACAAATGTTTTATCATTCCAAGTTCCACTGCGAATCCGTCATTATATACATACATCTATTGTTCCAGTGTTGATTCTATTTACATTCCGGTTCCATAAGATTATTTCTTATTTTCGTGATTGGATTTATTTGCAAATACACATGGATTGAAGAAAACGGCGGTCGAGAAAACAAGAGGCAAGAATACATCTGAATACAAAATTATTTTTTATCTGACGTAAGACATTGAATGTCTCATTAATTTATGATTCAAGTCAAAACGTTGAGGGTGTTCAATTGTGTGTTAATACCAAGGTGCGTTTATCATAGTGATCAGTGTTCAAAGCATTGGAACATGGCAAATCTTATTTTTCGTGCTGGGCGACATTTCATCATTAAAAATGGTAATATACAGATTAATCCATCAATCATAGAACCGGATATAATTTTCTCCAAAAAATGATCAAGAATTTGAATTCAGGCAATCGTAATTTTTCCAATGTTGGATTCGTTGGTTTGGGCAATATGGGAAATTACATGGCGAGGAACATTTTGAAGAAGGTAAGCAGCTAATTTTCTACAGAAAACACATACATCAGTGGCTGCAAATAGTTCTTCATGGTTTATACTATTTTCATTCAGGGATACGATCTCACAGTTTATGACGTGAATAAATTGGCGATCACTAGTTTGATTGAGGCTGGTGCTCGTGGTGCCCCAAGTGCTGAAGAAACGACAAAAAATTGTGAAATCGTAGTAACAATGTTGCCAACTAACGACGATGTCTGGGACTCGTACACCGGCGAAAATGGTTTGCTAAGGTATTCACTATTAATTTCTTCTGCTGTACATTCGATTCGATAGGTGAACTGCAGTTCTATGATAATACAGTCGAAACTTTTGCATGTGGGGAGAACAACTTTGCAATCAGCTAGTCAAATGAGTAATGTATAGATGACAGAGAGTACCACGTTCATCATGTCGCCCCACTGTTCATCGTAGAACTCACACGCGGCAAACATTTTTTGATATTAGCAGCTCTGTTCTTTGAATTTTACTATGAATACTTCGGGTGCGGCGTTCTGAATCGAGTTCGCAGTTTGTACCATTAACATATCTAAGGATTTTGTTGTTCTTTGCAGTGGAGCTCAAGAAAATACACTTTTCGTTGACAGTAGCACAATTGATCCGTCAATGTCACAGAAAGTTTCGGTGGAAGCGTTGAAAAGAGGCGCGAAGTTCCTCGATGGTCCAGTGTCCGGTGGTAGGTGAATAATTTCTCTAGATATTTTTCGTAATAAAGCTATGAAAATATTTTTATTTTTCAAATCGAATTTCTTGCTGTAAGGTGTTGTTGGTGCACGGGATGGAACGCTGACATTCATGGTAGGTGGTGAGAAAAATGAATATGAACGTGCCCTACCGGTGTTGGAAGCTATGGGAACACGTGTTGTTCATTGCGGAGATGTTGGTAGGGGTCAAGTTGCCAAATTGTGTAATAATATGTTACTAGCAATAACTATGGTTGGTGTTTCTGAAGTTGTCAACTTGGCTGATCGGTAAGAAAGTACAATATAAATCGAATCTTTATGTGCTTCTTGAATTGTCATGCTACTATTCTTTTCACAGTTTGGGTCTCGATACAAAGATGATGTTGAGTATTTTAAATACGAGCACCGGAAGATGTTGGTCATCAGAAATTTATCCTCCCGTACCTGGAGTTATTGATAGTGTACCCAGTTCGAATGATTACCAGGTAAGGATGGGACGTCACGACGCATACGAACACGAAATTAGTAGAGAAGTTAAATGACCCGAAGTAGCGCCATCGTAACGGGTGTGTGACACAACGTCCCAGTTCCCAAATGTCATTGGCGAAAATTAGCATATAAGTGTTGAAGGTCCGGTTGTTGCCAAAATTGACTCGAATGTTCGGATACTACGCATGATTGAATCTCGAGTGAGTTTTGTGCGAAAAAGATAGATAAAGTTTGATTCAATTGTTGTTCTTATCCGTTGATCAATTTGCGAAATTCATTTGAAAACGATGAGCTTCCCTGATTCAGTGATCATTAGTATAAAACTACTCAGAGGTTACCTTGTCATTGATGGTAACGATGGATGTGTGGAATATTGTTCGTCTGATGAAATGTTCACTCCAAGTCGGGTTAAATCCATCATACAATATTGATCACAAGTGACCGTGTAATACTTGAGAATTGTCGCTGTGAAAATCTTCTCCAATTTAGGCTAAAATTTAGAAATCCACTTTTAATAACAATAGGATTTAACTGTTAAGGATATTCAGAACTCTCTGAGATATTTGATAACAATCACCGATTCTTTGTTTTCATATTTTAGGGTGGATTCATGACGTCATTGATGACCAAAGATTTGGGATTGGCGCAGTCCGCAGCTACACGAACAAATACACCGATACCATTAGGATCATTAGCTCATCAAATTTATCGAATTCTTATGACACAAGGTTACGAACGAAAGGATTTCAGTGTTGTGTACCAATATCTTCGGAAATTTGAATAATACCATGGTATCAGTGTTTAACCCTTCAACACCCAGGTTATTTTCAGTTTCTCTCTTGCAGTACAGCGACATCCTATAAGTTGAATGTTGTTGCATGAGTAAAATACTCATAGCCTGGGTGCTGAAGGGTTAACGAGATTGTACTGTGCTAAAGCCTAACCTGTGCTCGTCTTCAACTGTCATTCTCCTGACTCCATTGAACCTGTAGCGTGACATCAAAGAGAGAAGACAATATAAACTGCTAATTGAAATCACGCACAGAAATTTTAAGCCAGAAATATGCATTGGGTATAGAATCGCAGTTCCCAAATTATAAGGGGAAAATTAATCACCACAAGTTCAAATTATAATTTTTCTTGAGTATAGTTTGTGTGATCGCGATCTTATATTAAACACAAATATAGCAACTTGCTGGAATTTTTCTTGAGTTGATCTTTTGGTTCATTCAATTGGGAATTTGTACACAAATGGTTATAACATTCAACTGCATTCTAACATTTTTTATTTGTGAAAATAATCATTCTGTGAACTGATATAGCTGATCTTTGGGAACATATATGAGAGAAGGCGCCTAGCGGTGGGCCCGATATCTTCGGACTGGATCACTCAAATCGAAAAAACCAGAAATGTCTCGATAAAGAAAATATTATTTCGTCATCGATCTAAGCCATAAGGGGGATAATGATAGCTGACGAATTCAAAGTGATCTGAAGCAGAGATATCGATTTCAAACAACAATTTTGGTCTTCAATGGTTTTCAAAATGAAAAATATTTATTGGTGAAAGTGAATCTTCCATGAATTATTGAAGTTATATTTAGAAAACTCCTGTTCAAATTTGAATCTGATCAGTCCAGCCGGCTCCGAGAACGCTTGATGGAAGGTGTTGATATGATACATATCCGTAATTAACGTGCGAACCCTCCTCCCCAATATAGCTAATTATTATGTTTCAATTAAAAAAGATACGAAAAATCATCTCATGAATCTTGGTACGGTATAGACATACTCAAAGTTTCATTCTATTGACAACTTTTAAATGCTGTCACCTTCAGGTCTACCATTCATGGAGTAGGACGTTTTTAGACAATTTGAGTTAATTGTTAAAACGCAATACCACTTCCTATACTCAAAAGAAACGGATCGAATCATGGTACTATATTTATACTCATGCATTATTCTGGTATAAGGCTATGTATTTTGAAATTTTCATATTTTCATATGGCTCCACATTCCACTCTGTCAAATCAATCATCCCTCCAATTCAGAATGACAATCTATTGTATATTTATTTTATGCAATTCACGTCATGTTCCAATGATAATTCCAATGCTTTTCTATTGATTGATCTGTTTTCGATGTATTGATTTCTTAATACGTAAAGATTATCATAGAAGATACGATAATTGTGGTTCTATTGGTAATACACATATTGGCCAGCAGTGAATCAGGGGATCCAACTCTGAATTTTAGACGTGACATCATCTTTTGTTATATTTATCAATTCTTCAATTTCGTAGTCAATGAATCTCCTAATCCTTCGGTCTCAACCTACTGCTGTTAGATGTTATCTAGTGTGGCACAACATTTTTCCATGTTGAAGCATACATGGGAAATATCTTGTACAGCAGTGAGATTTTGAGAATTATGGCAACTCCATTCCGTGAATAAATATATTCTCCTGTATCTATACTGATCGCATGCATCTGGTGAATTAGTGGCGTTCCAAAGTAAGAGAATATGATTTATCATGTTCGAGTATATAATAAAATTCGGAGAATTTGCGTGGGAACATTTGTCACAGTTTATATTGGTATTTAAACATGTGGAAGCTATTCTTCTACTCAAGAAAATCACCGCTAATAACACTCATATGAATGAAAATACAGCCAGAGCACATTACATCCATGATTTCCTTCTGCACATTCAAGATTTTCCTTTTCAAGTCTGAAACCTTTCATTTGAACATCATTCGAACTTGAAATACGAAAAATAATATAACTTTTTCAAGAAGGAGAATTTGGTCGCAGAATAACCGAGTCTCCATATCTCCACTCTCAGAGGTAGATTATAGTCTGTTTGACAAAATAGTAATTTAGGTGCAATTGCTGGAGTAATCAGTTTTGATAAGCTTACTCCAGATTAGCTCTAATGCGTTCGAGAGAATCATCATTTAAACACCCCGATCATTGAGATCATAATTCTCAAAAGCCTCACAACATATCACAGCTTCTTCTGGCCATCCCAGAACTTGGCTATCAATAGTTGGACCAGATAGACACAGTCAAGATACGAATCATGGAAAAACTCCTTACAGGTGGCTCCATTGGATAACTCCACATCACTGTTCCACACAATCGAACTCTCTTATACTATGCGACACTATTGGTTGAAGAATCGCTAGTAAAACCTGGGAATTTTGCATAAAAACTGATTGTGCACTTACTCATTGGCTGAGATAGAAAGATGAATTGTGGATAGATGCCGATATGATGCCACCTCTCGGAAAAGGAGCGATTCGACGTCACGCAGGATGAGTTTGGAATTGATCTTTTCATTCGAATTGAATATTGCTACTATTTGCGGATACTTATCTAATTACTTGAGATAAATATCCTTATCAGTGGCAAATCTGAATGAGAACCCTAGTGGACCGAGTTAACGCCAAGTATGCGTCGAGTTTCATTTCTTTTCACAGAATTGACGGAAAAGTGACAATGAATTGACGTAGAATTTGACGTGAACTTTTGCAAAAAGTAAACGCGTTGTTGATGGTTACCTTGCCGTTGACGTTTTGAACTCAACGGACAAATAACGATCATAATGTGTCGACATTTATGAACTTATCGGAAAGTTGATGCATTAGCTTTGTGTGAAAAATCAAAATTTGACAGA
>JABMBR010005630.1:0-14349 GCA_018881525.1 Meteorus sp. PSUC_FEM 10030008
ATATATATTATATAGACACCAATAAGTACACACAGAGAGACAAAGTGAATGGAAGAGAACGGTAGAAAAAGTGGTAAAAAAACCTGACGGGGGTGTCTTTCAAGAAGAGAGTTGAGGTATATATCCTCTTAGTCCCCTTTCGTGCACTCACAGTAGAGATTGTGCGGTCGCTGTGGTATATACTCACTCTCGAGACTCTTCGCGCGCACTCATTCTTTTATCTGTCTCTTCTCGCACCTCTCACGAATATATGTATATATATATATATAGATATAAAGGTGGATGAAGAAGAGAAAAAAAATCCCCTGCAGTCTCATTCTCATCTCAATCTATATTCGCACGTCCAACACACTCGAGATTATGAATGCGTGGGGTTAATGAAACCGAGCAAGGCGTCTGCTTTTGCACCACCACGCGACAACGTCCAACCACTTTTAAATGTACATGTGAATATATGGATGTGTATAAAAATGCATTTACATGAGTAGCAGCGGCATCGTCGGCTCTTTCTTCATTCTGTTCTCTGTCTTGTGAGGTGCTACATACAACACACCTTTGCCATTCAAGTTCTATTGCTCTCTACTTTCGCTTTTCTTCTGGTGTGCCTGCTGCAGGTTTCAACATGATATGAAACCGACACTGTACCGTTTACACTTGTGTATGGATGTTTGACGTGGCTTTATTTTTTTAGAGACTGAAATGAATGCGTGAAAGCAACGACGACGCGATGAGGATAAGAGGTGATGTGTATGGGAGAGAGAAATGGTGGATGTTTGTGAGATGTCTTGGAGGATTTTTTTCCTTTTTTTTCTTGGAGGATTTTGTGTGTGACGCTTATGCACATTTTAGGGTTTGATGAAAGGGCTCTAGATCAGAGGATGCAGCATCATATTCAATTTGATAATTTTCTATGTAGTTTGATGATGGATAAATTTTATTTAAAATTATTTTGGTGGTTGTTTTTTCTCCTCGCTCTGTCATCATATAATTTCATGAATTATTCATTCTATCCTTTATGCGTTGTCAAATGTAGAGAAAAAAAGAACCAAAGTAAAAACACAGTCATAACAATTTTGTGCTCCAGTTGGAATGTTGGAGATGATTTTATTTTATGTAAAATATTTGATGAGGTGAAACGAGATTGTGAGGGGGTCTATGACCTCAAAACGACGCCACCGACGATGACGTCGTCGTCGATGGGGCTACTCTGGTACAACTCTTCTTACTAAATATATATGATACAGACGTGTTGCGCCGTTCTTTGCTAGATGTCTCCACGTACTGCAGTCAAACCTTCACCACGCATTTACTCCTCCAATATGTCATATTCGGATCTATTTCAATTAAACTAAATTACTTTCATAATTAAATGTAAATTAATGATGCTTCGACAAATATTTCACTGGATATCTCTGAAAATATGCAAATTTTTACAGACAAAAATATAAATAGCGACAACAAATTTTTATACATCAAATCGATAAACTTGATTTGAATTTTATATAAATTTAATGGGGTCAAGATGTTACATTTCACGTCATGGCATTAACTCTTATATAGATTGAGGGTGTGTGGAGTAGTATGAGGGGTGGAAAAAAAATTGCGAAAGGACGCGAAGGTGGTAAAGAGTGGTCTATAGAGACAGTTGGTCGATGATGGGATGGTTGCATCGCAAAAGAAATAAAATGGATGAAGTATAAGGTCATAAAGATTTTTATTCCATGAACGTTATCTTCGTGGAAAGTATAACGTTCGCACTAAAGCATCAGATACGATAGTGCGTGGGCTTTACACTCTTCGCACGTGTCCATTGGGAAACAGTGTACTATACACCATACACACCATGGGTATGGATGTGTATTGGCAAAAAAACATCTGGTCTATGTGTTGGAGTATACTTGAAAAAAAAATAGCAAAGTTGCATTATTGAGAATCCTGTAATACGTGGTGTGATTTTTTATTTTTCGTGCAACATTTTTTTATTCTCACTATCTACTCCAACTTTACATTCATTTTCCATTATCGATACTTCCAGGATAACACCTGAATAAAAATGAAATTTTTGTGAACAGTGAAATGTTTGGTTGGAGATAAATGATGATTTATGTCATGCAAAATGTCAGATTAGTACTGAGACGATTAATTGTAAAATGAGAAAAATTTTGTATTCGTGAAATTCGGTGAAAATTAATTTCTATGAGAAAATCCAAACGATATTCATTCATAAAACAATTACGGAATCAGACCATGAAATGGTGAAACATTTTTCTTCTACAAACTAACAAATCTCCTCTTTTCTTTTCATTTCCGATATTGGAAATGAAAAATAAGGTTAAAAAAAATGAATAATTACATATATTGTACATAAATATAATAGCGCGCGTGTTTTGGTTCGATTAAACTCCGGCACATCGATTTTTATATACATAAAATATCGAGGGTCCTTTAGCTGCGTGTACGGGGTCGAAGCATCTCGAATCGTATTGAGGGCGGTGGTCGATTATATATATATATATAAAGAGGGGGTTTGTGGGGGCGAGAGTAGGAGGCGTGCAAAAAGAAAAGGGAAGTGGAATAAGAGCCGCCTCGTGGCTATGCAAATATATACCAGAGTTGGGTGAAAAAAAATTACGGCAAAGTGCTAAACGATCGCGTTGGAAATACGGAGGGTTGGCATCACCAACTCAGCTATATAGAACGTGACGGGATACGGGGTATGTTTTTGGTACTGCGCGCGACCACCTTATGTCAAGTGGATGACTGTGTGACGGGCACAGTACGATCCAGGGATACAACAAGAAAATAAGGGGTGAAAGAGAGATGGTACGATTGAACAAAGTGGGTGAGGATGGTTGAGGGAATGAGAAAGACATTTTCACGGTGGCGTATGCAAATAAGCTTCGCCCGCACACAAAACGGATGTCTCGGGGGTTCGATTTGGTTTAAAGTTATTGCTCACCGTCAAGTGGAATCATCGTTCGCGAATTGACGCGACACACGTGCCGACTTTGTCATCGTATATAAACGAGGTTGGATTTTATCCAATTTTTTTTTTCTTTTTTTTTCCATGGACGTATATGTATGTATATATAATTCCTCTTACCATGTATTTGTTCTGTGGTGTATATAATGCAAGTGTTGAAACATCGATTTTTACTTTGTGTCATGTTGATTTATTTAAATTGGAATATCGTTGAATTTCATTTGGTTTATGAAAATATATATTTGCAATTTATTTGGCGGAGTTCTTTTTTTATGTATGGGAAAGTAATTTAGTTTCATTTGATAGGGTTTATTATGAATGGTAGATGGATATCTATTGTTCATTCTGCTTGGAAAGAGAAAGAAATATTTGCCATTGCTGTCTAACTATTTGATAGATTTTCAGTTGTTTTCATAGGGGTTGTGGAAATATTCGTTTCATTTTTCTGAATTTCGTATTTTTACAATTTTATCAGTACAGTTACGAATATTTACTGTTGAACAAGATGATAATTGAAAGTTTCAACTGATATTTTTCATTATGTCGAGTTGTTTGATGTCGAGAACATCAATCATACGTTTTTAAAATGTACTGAATCAATAATAATATTAATTAACAATGTCAAGAAATTTTTTATCTAAATAAGCAACTGCTCCATCATACTGAAAATCAAATACAATTTTCCCCTGCATAAAACTGTAATAAATAATAATATCAATGATGATGGTAATTTCAAACTAAAATAAATATAATTGTCATATTGGCATTGAAGAAAAACGAAACGAAAAAATGAATAACATCCGTTCTCCTTTTCCATCTTTTAATATGAATGGTGGATGAAGAGAGGTGAAAACAGGAGATCGCACGGGGAATTAATCAGGACGGCCTTGGGGTGAAATTAAAATGAATATTGATCACCCGTATGAAAAAGAAGAAAAATTCATCTCAGAAAAGAATCGTATCTTTCATTCACAAGCGACCAACCCCCAACTGTAAAATCAAACTCAACAATTTTTTTTTTTTCATTCTCGCTCTCTTTCTCTTTTTCATATACACAGTCTAATTTCTTTTTATATTACCACGGCATTCACCATCATATCATTGACATAATGAATAAAAATTATAATTACGTTCCTCATCGTCAACCCGAAAGAGAAATAAAAAAAGAAGTTAATCAATCACGAGAAAAACCAAGAGAGACGTACACTTTCCCTTCCGAAACCTTTTCGCACCCACCCTACCTTCCACTCCATCTTAAATATTCTCGCTGTATATTTATACATGGATTTCCATAGTAGGGTAGGAAGAAGGGAAAAGGAAGCGAAAAAAAACACTTCTCAAACCAATTCATTCACCACTGCCATTAATATCGAGTTTTTTGGATAATTACATTAAATCTACTCAACTCTCTTTCCTTCTTTATATTTATTATCACAAACAATTTTGCTACTTCGTGCTAACCAAATGAAACAGAAAATCACAACAAATAATCGGTAGATTTTTCTCATTGCTCGATCTCAGCATCGGTTTGTAGGATTTCGATTTTCCCATGTCAAAATCGAATAATCGGACTGGTTCCAAACATGACTTCTAGAAAAATTTGAATTACATTATGCAGAATTTTCCCTACACCACCACAAACCCCCATGTAGAAGAGTAAATATAAAAAAAAAAATTCATACAATGGGGGTTCAATACACCAAACTGGTCCTGAACAAAACCATTTCCATTCGATTTGCTCCCAAAGAAGTTAAACGTTAAACGTTTTGTTATATACATATATTACAAGATGAAATGAAAGGGAGGAGAGAGATAGAGTGATATTGAGAAAGTGAGTGCAAAAGCCCATGCATATAAATGGTATGCTAACAAGATACATTTGTCTATATGGCAATAGTTGGTCCTATGTTCGCCTCTTTGCGTGTTTAAACCCGCACGTCTTGCTCCGGGGTAACAGGAATGACGTTAAATATATACATGCGTTGAACTGCACTGTTAACAGGGGCGGAAAAAAAATTATTTTTCCCATCTCTTTTCTCTTATGTTTCATCCCTAAAATCTCTTGTCCAATACGTTCGACAACCCTCACATCTTATACTTTGTCTCACTTCCACTTCTACATTATTATTTCATCCCTCTCATATAGTAAATTTATAGATCGATTATACAGTCTTCGTTTATGATTGGAAACATTTGCATGACGTAAGTTACAAGCGTACAAGCCGCTTTCAATGCTCGACCACATCATCGACCATGAATCATCTGTGCCAACTGCTCTCTCATGGTTTCATGCGATAAACGCTCCCGGTTATGCGTATTACCATCATTGAGAGTCAATTCTCTCTCTTACTGTTGCTCACTTACTCTTTCTATTTAGTTGCATGAGCTACTGGTTTTATACATCGGTTGAACAGTCTTCATCATTCGCACGCTCCTGTGTTTTATATACTTTGCTAAAATTTTATTATTTTTAGTTGTTCCTTTCCTTTTTTTTTCCTCTTTTTGATTTCATACGTTTGGAATTTTTAGTTCTAGTTATGTACACAAGCGCAGTATGGGAAGTTATTGGCGATCGTTGTGTGAGTGGTTTGTATGTGGATATTAATTTGTTGCAGGTACAGGATGTTGCAATTTTTATTGAAAGAGAATATAGAGATTGTGAATGAAAAAAGAGTTCGTGACCTCCAAGAGCAGTTCAATTATTATTCCAGTAGTTATATGGGTGTGTTGGGGTGAATGTGAAGACAAAAAATTTTTGATGAGTGATTTATTGACATTTGTGTGTTTCATTTCTTGAACGAAAATAAATGTGGAAAGGCGAAAGATAATTATTGGGGGCAATAAATTATATCAACATTGAAAAGTCATCAGGCACAAAGAAGAATTTTTTTTTTGGATCATTATCGCTGTGATTTAATTGAATCCCGAGTTGCGAGTTTGCTTCGAAGGACGTATTTAGCATTTTCTATTTTTTCTCTATGGAGTCCCTCTGTATTTGTGCAAACACTCCTCCTGTCCCAACATCTTCTTCAATTTCGTTTCCGTCTGAAGGTTTTGTTTGCTTTGAACAGAACCGGAGTGGAAAATTAGCAGATGTTTCAGCGAGATGAACCAGGAGGTGGATTGATTCGTTTAAGACTGAACAATTGCAAAAATTAAAATTCTAAATCTGTTTCTGATGGAGTAGGCATAAATTGTTGTTATTGATCCTTGATCGCTGACATTTCTCTTCCTTTCTCCTGAATTACACCATCGACTATTCAATTTTGTGATTTTGTTTTTTACGTCAATCGAGTAAGAAAATTCGTGGCGGATCAACTATGTGAAAAAAGCTCATCTCGCTCAACTCTCTCATACAGATACTCAATGTAATAAATTTAGTTTCGTTCGTTAATTAGACCTCCATTCTCTGTCTAGAACTATTACGTTGTTTTTTTTTTCCTGTGCAATATTCACGGATTTATGTGGGTGCTACATCGAAAAGTCCAAAAGACTCGTATATAAAATATATATACACACAGTAATCGAGGAAGTACAGGGATATAGAGTATGAAAGAGCAAGAGAGTAGTATAAGAAAGACGACGTGCAAACACAAAACCTCCTGGTTGGTATATAAAACGTTGGGCGTCCGCGTGCCTTGGAGAAATTAATTTTAACTTTAAATTAAGACTCGAGCCAATACCTGGTTGGTTGGCTTTGTTGGCTCGACCAAGAGCGAACGAGTATACGGCAAAAGAAAAAGATAAAGAAACCTGAACAAAATATATAGAAGAGGAATAAGAAGAACGAAAGGATGGAGAAGATGGATTGCAAGCGACCAAAGATGTAGCAGACAAGTTTTAACGTGGTCTTTTGTCTACTGTAAACGAGTACGTTGTTGTAACGACTTGAGAACTGGCGTGTGTTCTTCTACCGATATCATTCCAATTTATAAATTATATACAACGATGATATTCATCCCCTTCATTCCATCATGAATTCCATTGAACACTTACAATTCCTCCATTCTATTTCCCATCGCTATTGCTGAAGTTTGCACCAACAGAAATGTCAGGTGATCATCATGAAATTTGGCATTCCAAAGCAAATGATGGAGATTTCAATTGGTTATGATGATGATCAATGATTTAGTTGCTAAGACAACTGGGAAATTGCACAGTTGCATAGGAAACCGAAAGTGTAATTGTTTGTGAGTATTCACGTACAAAAAAATTAGGAACTGCTGTATTTTGTGAGTCACAGAAATTTTACAAATGATTTTTTCTGGTGGTTTTTGTAAAGGGATAAAGGGATATGGGTTTGAGAAGACGCTTTCGGGAAAAGGGATGATGAGGAGAATATACACACACGGACGATCGGTCAATTAATCAAGATAATGAGCGCCAAGTTAAACAGACCAGATTGAAAATAGTATGAGGAAGTGAACGAGAGATGAGAATATATATTACATAATATCATCATCTATATGGGGGAAATGAGGGACGTCTGAAGAGAGGGATATGTGGAGTGTAAATGCTGAGGTTGAAACAGAAGGGCTGGAAGAAAACGATGGGTCACATATATATATACATATGTA
Source organism: Meteorus sp. PSUC_FEM 10030008 (assembly GCA_018881525.1). Classification (NCBI taxonomy): domain Eukaryota; kingdom Metazoa; phylum Arthropoda; class Insecta; order Hymenoptera; family Braconidae; genus Meteorus; species Meteorus sp. PSUC_FEM 10030008. The sequence goes on from JABMBR010005630.1 coordinate 7,561, forward strand.
CACCAGCTGCATGAGACATCCGACACCTCGTTCGAACGCACGATCCTGACGATACCCGAAGATACGCGACTCGGCGTTGAACTTTGCTGGCTTGGCTTCCGGATAAGTGAATATATACATATCATATGCTTAACTTGAGTTGAGGCATGATTAATTAATTAGCTTGTATAAGACCAGTCCAACGTAGAGGTAGATATATGTGGATAATACTGTAGAGGGATTTAGAATTTAGGATAGAACGTTAAGCAGCTGCCATGTGTCCTGTTTAATTATATTCATCAATTTAATTTCGAATTGATCGTTGCTAAAAATAAAAGTGACAAAGTTGACAGGGAAGCCAGAGTAGTTGATGAAGTATTTTTGATTGTTTGTTGAGTGCAGGTGAGTGTTGATGATGAGCTGTTGGTTCGGGATCATTTCTATGAAGTCAGTTGGTATTGGGACATTGGAGAAGTTGTTGAATAAACTGGCATCAGAGGAAAGCATTATCTGCTACAGTTTTTAATAGTACTCGCAATTTTGATGGAGAATTTATTTCGAATGGCTTTTTGAAAACCAAATTTTGGTGCACAAATCAATCTTTTTCATTTGTTATTTCTTTGCCAAAAATTATGGCAGGAAGATGTTTGGTGTACATTCCGCAGCAGAGAGACGAGTTTTATTCAAAGTAGTTGCTAGAAGTACATCTTCCCTAGTCGTTCGCTGATTAGGCCTCTAAGGTAATTGTAATGAAAATGACGATTGCGTTGCCTAGAACTCCAACCTCCAACATACTCCCGGATGTCCCCTCGATATCATTCCGAACGTTAAAAGATACAGAACAGAATTGTGGGTCTCCTGCATACATTAATTCCCTTCTTCGTTTCTTCATATTGTTCATGGAAGTAGAATGTCAAGTGTTACGAGTACAAAATGCTTGGAGGTAGAAGTTGATAAAAATCTCAAGCTTTTTTGTTTCTAAAGAATTTGCTGATATGGTCAAGAGTGAGTCGAGTGGACACTCATGTTCACCAGCGAGCTGACATTCAAAATGGATCATCCAACCAAATGGGCTGCTTATATAACCATAGAGTATGAAATGGAGTGGACGATGGGTCGTACAGGATGAGATTGACGATGAAATAGAAGAAAAAGAAAAGGAAAGTAGAAAAGAAAAAAATTCATCGGAGCAATTAACATGAATCCTATCTAAGATTTTTATCATCACGATAGCAAATATTGTTTTGAATGACCTGTAGGACAATTAGACGTCTCGATGTACTGTTAGTTCTATCTCAAACTGGTTCTACTTTCAACGCACTCGATCCCCGAGATCCCTCTTTGTTTACTCAAGATACTGTATACAACCTCAGAGTGGACACGCACATCCACTCAACTTAGTTTCTCTCAACAAGAGAAGGACTGAGTGGACACATGAATGAGTCTCTTCAAGTAGTAAAATAAAAGATTGTACAGCATCAAAATGTGAACTTGGAAATTTTGATTTGTCATTCATATCTTATCACGTTCATTTCGTTCTTTCGAAAGTTGCACACATTTGTCTCCCAAATAAAAAAGTTCCCTTACATGTCGTGCCTTATAAACACAAAAGTATCAACACCATGAAACTCCATACAAACCCCCCGCGAGAATTTCGCTTGAAGTTCGTTCGCAAAGTCGAAACCGTCCAAGTCCACTCACAAAACTGATGCCCAAAAGTAACCAACACTCTCGCATATCTAACTATACAGTGATTGAAGCAGATTGAGATGCGAAGTAAGACAAGGGACTACTCTACACTTACAAAACTATATCTATATACATCCGTCTGTGTATAAGCTTGGGAAGTACTTAGTCATGTTGGTGTGGGCGCGCGCGTGATCTTTGATAACTAAAGATCCCATTCTGTGCGCTTCGACATTGCACAGGAGATTGGTTGTCCGTTTTGGATCCTTCGCAAACTTGCATTTAATACTATAACCCAACTCTCCCTTGATTTAATTCTTGGGTCATGGCGTTGGTGATGACGATGAACCGATGGTAGTGTGGTTGTTCGCCTGGAGGTAAACTAACTGTCTTCCTCTCATGTGCACGAGTAAGTGAGCAAGCAAGTGAGGCTCAACGCGGTATATCGGCCATAGAACTTGCTTAAGATAGTCCAAACATCGGGAACAAACACTGAGGGGGTTGGAGAAACCACCAAGTGAAGTGAGAGGTGTATGGATGTAGCAAAGTATAGTCATACTGGAGTCCGTGGTTGCAAGGCAATGTGCCTTGTGTAGTTGGATAGATATACATGGAGACGTATTAGTGCGCAGTCTGACTGCAGTGAGAGGGTTGGCTGATGTCAGGTTACGTCTTGGTACTATGGCACGTCATACATTAACATAATGCTAATTACCTTGCCAGCTCATTAGCGAAGGCAAACTGTCCGAGGCGAAATTCGGTCGGTTGAGATAAGGAGTTGAGCTTTGGTGATGGTGTCAGTATCTATTTATATGAGTTCGTATGTGTGAGTACATAGAGTATGATGGGATGGATCAGTTGGCTCATTGTTTACACTGTGATAATTTTCCGATGGACAGATTGATCTCCGACTTTGCAAATACTTCTCCAGACAGTGGATTTGTGACAGGACTTTCCTGCTATTTAACATTTTCTTCACTGTCGTTAACATTCTTCTCATAATTTTCAAAGAGTACTGGTAATGGTTACTTTGTTTCAGATTCATTCTGTGGTTTGTAAGAGAGGAGCTTCTATTTCATCTCAACAACAGACCGCCATCTTGGCAGCACTTGAATTGTTTCAGGCTTGATAGAAGTTGGGAGGCCGCAGGCTTCTTAGCTGCAAACATACCTGTTTGAATTTCGAAACTCTGTTCTGCTTTTCCTAGTCCTGCTCTTCCAGACATCTTTCCATCTCCATCAATTCATCGCCTTGTTCATCAACAAATGTTCCCAATTGTTGATGCAATTTCTATCTCGTTGTGGATTCTGGAACACTTGGAAGAGGAATAAAATATTAGGAATGAATTATTTGAAAAGAGATTGATGACGTGATATTGCGATGAGACCAAGAGCAATCACTAGATCTCTCTTATGTATGTATGTATACATAAAGATACCACAGTTGGTGACTCGACATCAAAGAGGGACACCAAGGCTTCCGTATAATTAGTGTCAGTCACTATTTGCATATTGATTGAAGAGAACGTGTCGCGAGAGCGTCCAAAACTGGAATATCATATCGACTCACTGCCCTCTTTTTCACAATTATCCTTTCTTTTTCTTCATAAATCAACATCTCCATTTGTTATTCATAGTTCCATTAAATAAATTCTTCTATTTTTGGGAACAATAAATTTTCCAGTAAACATTTCACAACACAACATAATTCAACATCTCGTTTTGTCATGTTGGTTATCACACGAGAATTTTCAATCACGTTTCACCATTCGTTCATTCCAATATGAAACTACACATACAAGGATGTGTATATGTATCGTAAAAGCCACCCCTCATATGGTGTCCGCCGCGTGCCAAACTCTCTAACATATGAACGATTGGTGACTTTACAATTTTGACCTGCGCCCACGTCGTTTCAAATTCAACCAGCGGCTTTGGTTTGAATGATTTTGTGCGCAGATTTAAAAAAAGACGGGATGAGAATAGCTCAAAAATAGAACGAGTTCACGTCACAGAAAAGAGAAAGAATACAAAGTATATACATATTTGTATATATGTATGGACAGGGAGGGTGACGACTAGAATGATGCGAAGACGAGCAAAGGAAACGAAATATTTGTTGAAAGAGTGAAGAAAGTATTCATGGGGGTGAGATGGGGATATATATTGAGGGTAAAAAGAGTGGGGTAACAATAGAGTGCAAGTCACTAGGTAAACGACCAGCGGGGAATTGCTAAAACACCCCGTGGTTGTAACTATTTTGATTTTCAAATACATAGCAAGAGGTATTTTTATACATTTGTAAATACTCCCCTGAAATGTTGATGTCACTGTTCATAGGTCAATCCAAATAATTTCCACAGTCCCATGTCCACATTCATATACACAAATAAATCACTTTTGTAATCCATAAAAACTTAATTACAAAGAAAAATTAATCCTCCCCAAAATAGTGAATTTCACGATTTCCAAAAATCCTCCTGTGAGAATAAAATAATTCTCCCACTTTTTATCTTTTATGGTATGAAAAAAAAATATTTTTCATGATGGAATTATGGCAATGTATATCTAGACAATATGAAGCGAACGAATAAAGTGATGGGACGGAAAAGATATCCAACAATTCGGACTCTTCGAGTAAATTCACTGCATGAATGATGGCCATGGGTCAGTCGGGCTATCAGGCAAGTTCTACTACTGTGTAGCCCCTAAATATTCACTCCCATCAGTTCTTTCTTTTACGCCACAGTCTGATGCGCGTTTCTGGAGCACATTACACCGCAAACACCATCCCTCCAACACCCCCACAGACATATACATAAATACATGACATACACGACTATATATAGGATAGATCGAGCCCCGGAGACTTACTCGTTCGTCACGCGTGGATCTGCTTTTGCTTCAGGCACTTTCTCTTCTATCCTTTCTCATATATAAACCCTCCGTTGATGTATTTGTGTGTTCACTCTGTGCTCTATATCTTTATTGATTTCGATTACGCGGCTCCTGAAACAATGAGAATGAAATAAAGACGATAGGCGTCTGTGTAAGAAAGGTCAGAGGTAAATGTAAAAAAATAGATAAACGATGAATCAGAAAACAGAATGTTTAAATTTATGCTGTTGGACTTGTGATATCCTCCGGCGATCCATCCATTTTTCCCTCCCTTCACCTTCTCCCCCCATATTCGTCCATTGATCGAACACTCGAATATTTTCAGTTGAATAAAAAATTTCTTTCATTTACACTTTCGCGATGTTTTTTTTTACGGGTTTTCCATCAAACTCTGGTAAGTAGTCGTGATCTGATTGAGGGTTGAACGAGAGGAATTAAATTAAATTGCAGATGCAAACCCTCAAAAATATATTCATCATAATAATCTGTTTGCCATCAGCAGTTGAATATGAATTCCCATTGACAATTGAACCGAATTTCATTGCAAAACACAATTTACACAAATATTAACATAAATTCAAGTATAGACACATAGATTCATGTATAAATTAATAATATATAATGTGTGAGTATATGTAGGCGATAATGCTGTGTCATTGGTTGAATATATAACTCTATCACGTCGAAACAAAAATAAGCAATTGACCTAGGGGGATAGGCTGTTGGTACGCAACGGATCGGGTATGAAACTGGGTGGATCCAACGAGGAGGTTTGCAAAAGTAAGAGAGAAATAGCGATAGAGTGGATGCGAAAACGCGACGCATCAGCGTCAAGCCAACAAAACCAACGCGTTCGTTCGGTGGTCCAATATGCGGCTAATTTGCACAACAAATAAAGCTTATACTTCGGATTTGCATGTGTTTGAACTGCAGTGTAATTGGGTAGTACGGTCTCGCTCGCCATTGTCCACCCACTCTCCCTCTCATTCACGTCTCTCTCACTCGTCAACCCTGATGTCACTATTTCACTCTCTACTCACCCTTTCAATAAACCTATATAACCATACACTCACTTTGCATATATGTGTGTATACCAGCGAGACTTGATCGTGCTTTATACGGATTTTGCAATATCGCGATTGGCTGATGATGATGCAGTCGCGTGGTTATACACTCGATTGTTCGCGCTATATACACCTCCCCGTACCAACCAGTCGTGGATGCAGGGGGTGTTGAGGAATAAAAAAATTGCATACGAATATAAAAAAAAAACATGTGTTTTACTATAAAATAAGAAACAATATAAAAATGAGGGAAGGAATGATTGGAAAAAAAGTAGGAGGGTTGTTTATATAGGAATTTTCTCCACGTGTGAACTTGCATCGATTCTCTACCAAGAGATTATCGTTGTGTGTGCAACATATTTATATTGTATAGATGTGATGTAAAGATGGACGCTAAGACTTTTTTTTAGTAGTTAGTTTCATGTAAAATTTTTTTATTCGCTCCGTTTTTTGTTATGTTTTTTATTTTGCTCGCTCTACATTTTAGTTATGTTGTGTGTGTATAATATGTTACAAGCGCCATTTTTTTTTCTCTTTTTAGTTAACGTCATCGTGGCGAAGGGGCTGTCGTCACGCGCGGTCTGTCCTGCAGGTGTTCAAACCCCTTCAATGCACACTCACATATATAAATATCGGTTTAATCTCTATGAAACATGGCCAAAATGTCGCCATTTTAGTTAATTTTCCATACATGATGTAACAATCTGTAAAAAATTGATTTCAGTAAAATATTCATCAAATAATTTTCTTCTTCATCCTCTCAACGTAAATAAATCTGAATATTTATTTTTATTTTAATTAAATTACGGATAGTTTAATTATTTATACAAAGGATGAAGTAGCTCAATTTTAATTTCGAATGAGCTCATTACACATGAAAATGTATTTGTATCAACAAACAGTAAATTCATCATTAAGTAAACACGTATGATCTCGTTTATAACTTCGATGCTACTGAATGACGTCATCACGTCACTTTGTGTGTAGTTCACATGTCCGAATTGCATCGCATCTATATATATCGTCCTCTTCGTCCTCTTCGCGTTCGCTTATACTGCCCGCTTGTTTGGCCTCTCTTTGATGTTTGGGTATAACGCTGCCAAGCAACTTCACAGAGAAACTCGTTCGAAATCTATATACGTACACGAATATATATATATATA
>JABMBR010005631.1:0-14346 GCA_018881525.1 Meteorus sp. PSUC_FEM 10030008
GTATACACGAATTTATCCACGTCAATAAGTCAAGTTCGAATATTTGAGAGTTAGCAATATTCCATTTATATATCAACAACAATTTACTGATTAATATTTATCGGAATGGAAATTGAAATATTTTGTACAGCCAATTAATTTCATATCCATCATTTTTCATGTTCAAACATCCCTTTAATAATTCTATTGTAAATTAATTTCCACATCAAAATTTCGAATGAAAACAATCTGAATAGCGATCAAACTGTTTAATCATAACATCAAATGAACATTTTCTTTATATAAAAATGAAGTTATAACATCAAACTCTGATTCTCACATATGAAAATATTTTATTAGGTGCACTCAGAGCGAGTGGAATTCAGCGAATGGTGCACTGTGAAGTGTTTGCGTATATCTATACGATGAGGGGAGGGAAAGATGAGTTCAAGAGCGTGTTGAGACACGTGCTATTTCAATAACGATATTTTGTTTTTGTTTAATGAATATAGTTTACTTCCATTTTCATTTATTTTATCTCACTTGCACTATCTACACTTTCATCATACATACACACCATCATTTGCTTCAACTCCGCTTTTATATATACATATTATATGCGGTGAGCTATGAATCATGGGTGCGCTCATAAAGTGATATATATACACGCTTGGCCCGACCGCGCGTATATGCGCACCACTTATAGTGTTGAATTCTATATAATAACGTGGCTTGCAATGTGGTGAACGTATACACATGCCTCGGGCAAACGAACTCACTTTACACATCAACGTTATAATAATTATTATCATCACTTTAGTGACAGTTGAAAATATAGAGAGAAAATCGGACAGGAAATAAAAAAGAAATTTTACTTGCTTGAACATTTCGATAAAGAGTTAAAGCGGATTTGTGTGTTATTTATTCAGATTTCTTTTTCCTTTTCTCGATGTCAACTCACCAGACGTAGCAAAAATGTTCACTGCATTTCTCGTATACTTTGTATACATGTATGTGTGTTTATATCTATTGGAAATAAAGTTTTCGCGCACTGTCGCGGATATACCGCACATCAACTCCCGCATTATTTCAAATGGAACGTGAAATCGTATTTTAATTTTTTTTTTCTGTCTCTCTGCTCACACGAACTCATAATCGAGAAAATTCGATTGACATTCGTGTCGTGTGTACGCGTTGAATTTTTATTTCGATTTTGATGACGTTTTTGTGTTTGTTTTTCTCTTTTTTTTCCGGATATAAAAAGTCGTGGGATTTTTTTTCTGTATATGGCGTGCAAATCAAATTTCATCCGCTTGTTTCGATACATAAACTCTATTTAAACGTGTATTGGTATATGTTTGTAAAAACGAATTTTTCGAAACTATTAACTCTCCATTCTCGTCATCGTGAATTCATTTTTTTTTCTCTATCAAACTTTTTTCCATCCTGTCACACGAATAATTTCCATCGTGATTTCACTATATTTCATTAAAGTGTCTCAATTTACATTCATCGACTTGAATAGAGAGCACATGTCTATATCACGTCAACGACCCACTTCCAACTACGTCGATAATAACAAATTATCAACGCAAACGAGCGAGTGAACAAACACAAAGTTTCAATGACTTTTTAATTAGATTATCGGAAAATATAAACAAAAAAAAACATCAGCCGGTCGTGCATGAGACGTACATAATAAACGATGGACGTTTTCACGTGATTAAATAGCACACGAATTCTCACATACTCACCTAACATATAAAGGTTCATACAATTGATAATAAAATTAATTTGATATTTTCATCAATCTGCTAAATTTAATCGAATCAATGAATTCAACGTCGTGCAAATTTATTCGGTTATGCATTCATAATGAAACATATTTATTCAATCAGTCATAAAATATATTTATGAATCATGAATTAAACTGCAAATGTCGTCGTACATTGAAGAGTTTAACACCGAATATGAATTGGCAAACTGCCAAAAATTAGAATTCACATAGAAAATATATTTCCGAAGTGAAAGTTTGAGTTTATAGTTAATAATTTTTAACTTGTACAAATATGACATTGAAGCAAAAGTTGAAATGGAGTTTGAGTTTATGTTCTCCATAGAAGTGCCATCAGCATAAACGTGGGATTGGATATACTGTGCATAAAGTATGGAAAGAGAAGTGTAAATAAACTCACCCAACAGTTTCATGACTTGCGACTGACTGATGAATATGTTTAGGTAGCCGTCACTGCACCCAACCAGAACAAGAAGAACAAATATGCAAAGACGTAAAATTTTAACGGGACTCCACCACCACATTGTCACATCCCTCGTTGATCCAACGAGGAATTGTTCCGTTGTCGTTGTCTCTGTTTTATCGTCGTCACACCTCGAATTATGTTCCACGAACGCATTCGCGCCAAAACAAAAACACTGACAAAGTAAACATTGAATAAATAGACATTTTTGTTTTCTCTTCTTTGTATCTTTTTCCTCTACTTGCTACTTTGATTGATAATTTCACTTCTCTCCAATAATTCACGAGAAATAATTAAACAATTCATTCACATTATCTTCTATTGAAATTTATTATTCAATTGTTGCACAAGTCCTTTCATTTATTCTACTGCTCGAGTTGAATAAAAAAATAAAAGTAAAATAATAAAATAAAAAATGAAGAAGAATGAACAGAATAAATCAAATTTGTATTTCAATTTTGAGTTGTTGGAGGAAAAGTTTCTGTAAATTTTCACGTGGACAGATATCAGATTGAGAGCACGATTTGTTGTATCACGTGGCGCGACCGTTTCATAGAACTCTGCGTACGACAATTTCAACAGAACTGCGTCGTTGTCGACATCGATGTCGAGACGCAACTGAAACGTTACCCGATGTGTTTTGGATAGTGGTCGTTGGCGCAGGCGTCGCAAGTTCAACTGCTCGACGCTTTTCCCTACCTTCCCCCTCTCGAGAAATGTGTCTAGTTTATACTATCGCGTGGAGAAAGTCTCCCAAGGGCGGGCCGCATAGGGGATGAACGGATAAATGACGAATTTCCGGAAATCGTGCGTACGTGACTTCCCTATTCAATATATATATATGTTAATTCACCAATTCTCATGGTGATGTCTTGAATGGCTTTTGCACGGTTGTCACGTAAAATCTTATTAATTTGCATCGAAAAAAAGAAAAAATTTGGTATGTAAAACCACCGTTGTCAATTGGTCTTGAGACAATCAAATAATTAACAGACATTCTTGGCATATTCTCTCAAACTTTCATTTCACAGACAATCAAAAATAAAAATGAACAATTACCTGAAAATTTTGTTGTTCATAGAACTGAATGTTCCCACACCAAAATACATTCTCCAAGTTCATATAATTCCAACAACAATGCAAAATACAAAAGAATAGACAAAAGCTTCGTTCACTTGTTCTCTCCTCGAAACAAAGTTGAAAAAAAATTGTTTCCGTCACATTTCGAATGTGCCAATTCCCACGACAATTCATCACAAAATAAACAAATAAAAAACTGCATCAAATCAAAATGACGAATGTTTTTTTACTGCCACATATGTGTATTTTTTTTTTACTTTTGTTTTCCTAACCAAACGTGCACGTGGGCAGGCGTAGAGAGTTGCGGTTGGGTGCGAACCGGCTGCCAACAAGAGGCGCAATCAAAAGGCATCGTCGTATATATACAAATACATATGTGAATAAATGAGAGAAAGGAAGAGAATGATATAATAGGGATAGAGAATGTATATGTGTACAGTATGAAAATGCTGGCGTGCGTCGTATTAATTTATCGGACAATTCTAGATTTTCAATCGTGTGCACGCAATGCCCGTGAGCCCGATAAGCATCCCGGAGTCACATCGGCGCAACGGTTTTGTGAGCGGCAGAATTTAATTAAAACAGACGCGACGCGATACCTATACTACTCTCCCTATTTACTCCCTCTCTTCCATCCTTTTCTTTTCCCCTATGTATATATCTATAGACAATATATATATATATATGTACATATTATCGGCTGTCTCCTCCTATTGGAGTCTGGTGTCCACCCTCAGGCACCCTCAGGCACCCTCTGCCCCATTGGTACTCTGTCGCGGACAGGTTTCCACCGGATTCAGACACGATTTGATCTTCCGGAGTTGAGTTTAACTTGGATACGAGCGCACACGACCAACACGGGTCTTTAATTAGTAACGGTTGCGAATGGTGGTTGATAAGGGTGCGGAGATAGGTGAAATCCAGCAAACGATGTAGTTGTGTGGGGAATGAAAAAAAAAAGAAAAGAAATAAAAAGAATCGAGAATTAAAGGATGGTTATCAATTAACTTCATCAAATCCACAATCGAACTTTATATACTGACGTGTCGGTTGGGAAATCGGGAAATAATTCCCGTTACTTTTTTTCCCCCATCCACAGCAGCTTTACTTCATTTTTTTTCCTCGCAGATAGCTCGAGACAAGAGATTGGCCGTTTGGAACGAATGAATTGAATGAAGATTAGGAGGATTTCAATTGTGATTTTATGACAATTGCGAATTCAATGTGAGGAGTGACAAATTTTTTCCAATATATCGTGTAGTGTTTGAAGTTTAATACAGATCAGGTACAAATATAAAATTGACTGGGAATTATGAGGGGAGGGGAAAAAAGAATTAAAAAAAGAGAAAAATGTATCGTGAGTAAAATTTGCATAAATTTACTGCTACGATGAACTTTATAAAGTCGATAAATTTTATAAAGTTCAAATGATTATTCTTCGAACTTACCATTTTCTTGGTGATTTTGTCACTTTTCCTTTGCAGTTATATTTTATTATCACTGTACGTTATACAGAACATTGCGACATTATATACAACGGTTTACATTCGTCTCCAACTTTACTGTGTAGACTTCCAATATAGATGTTACACAGATATACGCACAACCGCTGATAGTATCGACTTCTTGGGGTCTCAACACAAAGGACAACCACACGACATCGCATATCGATCAGTTGAATACGTTTCGTGTTGAACACAATCAGTTTGTTCCCCTGTATCCGATTAATTATTTAAACTTTTCTCATTAAGTCGGATCGTCATCGATTCAACGGAGAAAAAAGGCAAACAAAAATGGAGACGCTCGTCAAAGAAAGAAAGGAAGAAAGAATTGAACGGTACATATATACGACTGTGTAACGTCGATAAACAGTCGGAGAGGAACTATGTCATCACTGACTGCAAAAACGAAAGATAGAGAAAACTATGGCGTAGTACTGGACAAATTAAATCAATGATCGGCGACTTTGTGATCTCGATTGCTCAAAGAAAGAGAAAATGCACGGTTGAGTGAAGAGATCGGAGTTTACCTCACTCCCTTGAGACAATTAACAGAAAATTTATCAATTCTTCTGCTCTTATTTGAAAATCAGAACAAGCGAATGTAAATCAGTTTGATTCTAACATGAATTTTATTCAATTCCACCCCCCTCCAACTTATTCAACCTTCCAAAAAAATTCAAAAACAGACTCCAACCGACATAAAAATGTACTAAGATGAATCCTTCAACATCCCTGGAAAAAATCCTTCACACCCGAACCAAATTCAGATTTATCAACTCATTTAATTCGTACGAATAATGACTTGCTCGAATGATCCATTCGACATATGTACTTATAATCACCATAGAATTCAACAAATACAACCAAATATTACATATATTCACCCTTAACCAAAGGTACGTGCACAGAGATGTGAGGCAGAGGCTGACCGGCAGTGCGAGACTAACGAGGTCCTCGAGACGCCATATAGCAATCAATCGGATCATTAAGTTCCATAATTAATATCGATCCAGAATCAATCACACATCACGTATTCGTGAACGATGACGTGGCTTGACGCGCTTCCAATTAATGACATATATTCGCATACACACACACACATTGCGAGATTAATAGATAGATACAATCCATGCGCGAATATTTGGTAGAGAATATTTGCAACGATAATTGGCCGCGGAATTCGCCGTACCAACTGTACCCTCCAGCTGGAATTTCCGGCCACCACTTCACTTGTGGTTCAAATATGTATATGAAATTGCCTGCACACTTCAATCCCATCATTCATTTGTTTATATGAATAATAAAATTTAATCGCGAACGCCTCGTTGGATAAATCATTTTAATTCAATATAAAACGCATTTTCTTCACAGTCAGTTTTCACACAAATTTCATTTCATGAATTGAAACTTTGAAATAAATCATAGAACTACATTTTAGCATCGATCAATATTCGATAGAATGAAAATATTCCAAAAACTTCAATTGAAGTGGAAAAAAGTAATAAAAGTAAATATTCACGGAAACAAAAATTGATTTGCTTTCAACCATTGGAATTTTTATATATTCAAATGGTTATTTTTATTATTTTCATATGAAAACTGAAAATTTTTCACATTTTACTTTTCATTCTATTTTTATTATTATCATCTCTTTTTTTTTATGTACTTTTTTTTTCATTCATTTCAAAAAGGCAATTGGTGAAAAATTCGTACCCGGCTGGTGTCCTCCATGTTCACTGGTGCGAACTATCGCCCGTCAAAGTTTTGTTCACGAAAATACCATTCGATGGTCACGTGTGTGTATATAAGTGTGCAACTATACACACAGTGACATAACTATGTGTGTATACCAGTGCCACCTCGATTGTCTCTCCCTTTCGTGCACCTCTTCCTCCGTACTCTCTGTACACTGCCGCTGCCTATTGATCAATATCATCGGTATACGTAATTCGATATAATGCCAAATAGGAGAAGCAACATAAATGACTACGATGTGTATATATCTCCTCCTCTCTCACCATATATCCACATTCATTGAACTACATAGACGAACATCATCATCCAAGCAGCTTGCACAAAGTACCTGAATACATATACATTCCATTTGCCGATTCATCCAAATATTATTTTGTTATGTACATTTATTTATATAATTCGATTAGAGTACATCAGTGCTTTGTACCATTATGTAAACGTTCATCATTTGCCTGTTATAGCTATATCGCGAATGGCAAAATGTTTTATGTAAATTTATTCAAAGGTCGAGGAAATTTTTTGAAGTAAAATAGAATAACAACGATCGGTGAATCGATTTTTCCATTGATTTCACACGCGTCATTAAAATTGCATTACAATAATTCTCTGAATTTCTTTTTAATCTATTTCACATTTTATACAAACATGAATGTGTGATAAGAGTGGTGAGTGAATTTTTTATTGATAAGATGAAAAAAAATGTTGAGAGGATGCTATGAAATGAATATCAGAGTAATTAGATGGGAAAATAGTAAAAGAAATTTTAGATGTTGCGACATTTTATAATACTCATTTATTTTTGTGTAGGAACGTGTATGATTGGAAATCTTGATGGGGTCAATATGGGGAGACGAAAATAGATTGTTCACGGGTGGATTGTACAGTAATATGAGTCGGATAGTATTACATGAAATTGGATCAATTGGAACCGTGACCATAAATTTTCTAGATACGCCTTTCATATTTTTCCTTTCCAATTATGTTTCGTCGTGATATTTTCTATGATTCATCTTCTACAACACCGCACAACTCTATAAAACTCTTGCATCGATCGTCAAGTAAAATAACTTGCCCCACAACTGAAAATACCACACAAAACAAATTTTTACGAAAATAAAAACTAAAATAACTGCAAAACATGTACACAACTAAGTACAAAACGAGCACCAATCAAGTCCTATTAAAATTTATTTTCAAACCCATCACCCAATATAGAATATATATTATCCCCCCGTGAGAAAAAAAACAAAACAAATACAACAAAAAAAACCCATCACATATTTATGAATAAAAATTGATGAAGCGATAAAAAAAAAATTTGTCAATTCCCTGGACAACAAAATATTTTCTCTCACCATATTTTTCCACCCATATTTATTTTCCATTTGAAAAATTTTTTTGTGACAAACCCCTGCATTCACACTCACACACACTCATACAGATAAATAAATATTCATTCTTTCTATATTCGCACGTATATACGATTGCTCTTCTCGTTCGATTCCATCCGATTAAGTTCCCTCGGTGTCTCGACGCCTGGGACATTCATTAACCCCATTCATTAGTGACGAACGACTCGTTTGGACCTGTTTGCCAGTCTCCATACGTTCACCATATATATATGCATATAATACTGACATATATACATATGGTAATAGTGATGGCATAGTTCAACCCTTCACTGTATACAGCGAATACGTTGAGACATGTCTAAGAGAATGTTTGAGTACGTGAATGCATATACGTTTCATATCTATTTGCTCATGAACTCTGAAGTGTGGACTTCGATTGGAATTCTGTATGTTGAAGATAAGGGTGAATGTAGGAGAGTTGGTTATGCCCTTTACCATACAACATTCACCACGAAAACCCCATTTTCTCGTTACATACTGTCAAACTCACTCGTACAAATACTGCACTGACACACGATTCACCATTGCAATATGTTCCAATGCATTATTGTCACTGTACGTATATATTTAAAATGGGTATAAATGTGATGAATAGTCACAGTGTTCGTGTGCGTGAATGCATATATATGTGAATGAATGCGAGTGTATTATCGGACACAACCCCCTGTTAAGGCAATGGGGAAAAGGGGGAGGTGACGGGTAGTGGGAATGAACAGACAGGGACTTCTTATCGGGTCGTGCCACATTGACTAAACGCCCCGAAATACGATTCTATGCATTGTTTCCTTGTCTACTGAGATAATTGCGAGCGGTTCAGTTGGTTTCTATATAAATGTACATATGTCTATATATATAATGTATAAGAGAACAAGAGGATGTATGGGGTTCAAGAGGGTTGGAGAAAATTGTCTTGATCTTGTGCTTCACTGGCTCCCTCGCACTCGATGGGTGTATTAATTACTGAAACATACGAGTCTATATAAATCTCTTCTTATTTACAATATTGTGAATGGTATTTGTTGATTCATGTTGTAAAATTACTTCCATAACTTTTTCTCTCTTTTTTTTTGTTTCGTCTACAATTTTATGAAGAACAATGAAATGCTGTGGAAAAAATTTTTCCCTTTGGTTCTGGCTCATTTTTGTGGTTGGATTGATGGATGAAGAAAGAGAAATATTTAGTGGTGATATATTTCAGTGGTGTGTCTAGTGAGAGAAGTGGATGAGAAAGAATAAAAGAATTGTCACTGATATAACAAACAAAAGTATCTTAAGGATATTAAATTAATGGACTCGATCATTGTGTGTGTTTGCGTTGTCGCAAGGAGCTGAATATATTTATTTTAGTTTGCGCGTCTCCAAAACCCTCTCTGCGTGACTCCCCCGAACGCAGTCGGCTTACTTCCGTCGCGTCAACCAATCACGCGGTGCAAATAGTCGTAATGCAAACGTGCACGAGCGTGCAAGCTAAAGCGCACACCACGAGAAACTTTCGACATTTATCCTCCGAGCTGTATAAATATGTATATATATATGACTCTCCATGGACTCTGTACGAAATTCAGATCTGTATAAACATTGGATGATGTAAATGCACATGGGTGTATTCTATATTTTTTTCTATTTTTGTATGCATCTACGGAAAATTTTGACGTGAATTTTTTTTATTCGAGTTTATTCAGTTATTTCGGGAAGAATAATGAAATATTTCAACATTTTGTTTCAGAAAATTACAGAAAGGGAAATAATAAAGTAAGAGACGTTGTATTGAGGGGAGTCAGCGCAAAAACGCAGGTGTGGGATTTTTTTTTTCCTCCAGTGATGGACTCTATGATCATTCTCACAAATAGGATAAGCGGTATAAATTCATTCAGGAGTGAATAAATTGTTCTGCTTCTAGAAAAAAATGTACAGAGTTGAATTAAAGCGGATTTTCATGAATTTCATTTATAAAATTGCACTTTCAATTGTTCAGCATGCTTAAAATATTTTTTTTGTATTAATTTTCGTGAATCATAATTCCTCCTATTATCTCCCTATATTCCACTTATTGGGGCTCATTTACATTTCCATGCAATAACTCTAAATCCAACCGTACCATTCCTTCTCTCTATTCACATTACATCAGTTATATGTTCAATTACCGCAAATGCAGAATATGCATAAAAATTTATTGCCACAGATTCACACGTACATCACTCAAAAATGGAAAGAAAGGGAGAGAAAATAATAAAAGAATGTCGTGGTTAATAAAAAATTTATTAAGCAAATTGAATACACTCTGCAGAAAATATTCCACATGGTCAATGAATATATCCATCTCCACAAAAATAAGAAAACAAATTCAAATAATATGAAATTTATGTATACAATCGTAATAATACAACTTTTTCATTTCGTTCATACCTAAAATCGTCTTGGTGAGGTGAAGTAATAGCACCATATACTAAGTAATCGTACTGAGGGTTAACAAAATATCATAAAAATTGTCTGTAGAATAAAGGGGGAGGATTTATGGTTTATTAGCTCTTGGTCATAGGCAAACGTATATAGAAGAAAAAAAAATAAATACATATATGTATAGGAACTTCAGGCTATTAAGCAAAGTCCATTGAAACTTCTCCCCCATTCACATTCCATCGTTATTCCTATCATTCCACTCTTCGTCGGTTAAGAGACAATAAAAAAAAAGCGAGAAAAATATCAGCGAAAACTAGTGAAAATAGCTGTTGGTTCAGACTTGTCGTTAAGAGTAAAGGGAGATGGAACAACGATTGTGCAATACACAACATAAGAGGGTCAGAGATCACATTCGAAGCTTTTGGCAAAGAAGTGAGAAAGGCAATAGGTGTATATATATTGAGGATATGAGGCAAAGGGGAACGGAGATGTGAGACGCTTTTACGAGCTCTTGGCTCGCGAAATTTGTCTGGATGCCATCCGAGTATATCTCTGCGCGTCGGTTTCCCTGGTGGTTGAAATGAAGGAACATTGGACGCTGACAAAGAGATAGTGGGATGAGCAGTAGGGAGAACGATAGTGGCAAGCGAGTCAAACTACCCTTATACTATATCCTTTAAATTCCACCCCTTTTTTGAGCCATGTTCATTCTCGGCCGCACGTAACGCTATTCGAGTTGATGTACGTCACTTGTGCTCAGCTTGCAAATCTGTTCTCTGTCCTTACATTTATATGTGAAATATCTTTGTGTCTATGTGAATGGCTGATATATGTGGATATTTTGTCAGGGGAAAACTCGTTTCCAAATAATAAACTCGTGGATGGGTTTGGCCATCTCTGAATGTTCATTGCGTCGTCGAGCGAGAGAGAAAAATAGCTACGAACCTTGTCGAACTATCTTTTTTTTTTCTCTATGTATACTCTTGTTCCGCATCTGTTTTTCTTTCACGTGTATGGAAGGGTTTTTTTTTCTTTCTGAATCGCACGTTTGTCGTTCAATCGCTATCGTTCATTGTGCAACTGTACATCGTCTCTCTTACTCTTTTATATACATTGCTGAATGTATACGAGAGCAATATACACTGTCATTCTTTTTTTTTTATTATCGATACTCATACTCGAACGCCTGCGTTATATTGGTTATCGTATTGGGGATGAAGTACGACCATGTATGTGTGTGGGTGGGTGGTGGAGTGTTATTGTATTGGTATTTCGGTATCTGGGTACGATACAGCTTTGAAAATTGCCACGTTTTATTTTTTAATCCGAGAATGTACATTTCCTGCAGCTGCAGTTTTATTTATTTTTCATTATTTGTGAGAGACGTCGGTATCTTTCGGGCTTTCGTAGCATTTTTTTTTCTCCATTCTTTTAGTTTTGCACAATTTGCTTTTTTAATTTTTAGTTCTTTTTATTACTGCATGGATTAGAACTATGTGAATGATATGGAATGAAGATACTGAAAGTTTATTAAAATGAGATAAACGGAGCACATGATTTCTTGTTCACCTTATTTTTTATTGGAATTTTCTTGGACACGAATAAGAAGATAAAAAATTTCGATACTTCAAGCAATAAACGAGAATATATCTTTCGAGTTGACATACATTCCGCTTTTAGCTTTTATGGTTCAAGTTTTTTCAGTGCAAGCGGAAGAGGACGGTAGAATTCTTTGGAAACAAAGAAAATGATTTTTTTTTTCAATGGAAAAAATTGAAAGATATTCACAAAGTAATAATAATGTGGAATATTTCACAACCGATCAATGGTATAATCCTAAAATATTGAAATACATTTTAAACATTCATAATGTCAAAAGTATTGAGTTAGAATTGACCAAATCCAACATTTGTTTAGAATTCTTTAAGTAAATTGTAATGTATAAATATAGAGAAAAAAAGGAGGAGAATTTGTGCTATTGTAAACGACTTAACAATAATTTACGATATACTGTTCACTGCAACGGTCATTTTTATTGCAAGTCATGCCACGGATAAAAGAGTCAGGAGTTTCCTCAACCACAAGTCGACATATATAGTTTCATCCCACTACACTATTACATATTATGTCTGCCTTATTTCTTCCTGCTACTCTTTCTGAATCATGACCCTCACGACCCTACAACGTTCTGTCACTGGTACTACTCTCAAGACATTTATCACACCCGCCTTGCACTTGTCGTATAGCTACGCGTGTACCAAACAGCCACCAGAACCAACGACAATTCACAAATAATAAATACGTACAAAATATATTCAAAACAATATTTCCAACTTATTCTCCAGCATAACCAAGCTTAAATATTTAATTCACTCCATCAATAATATAACATGTGAATGAATAACATTTACCATGAACCAAAGTGCGAAATTTCCAGAAACCATTATGGAAAATTATCTACTGCATACAGTCAACTGCAGTGAATATAATCCATGGTGAATGACCGAAACGATATGTGAACTTCACTATGAGCACAAACCAACACGAATGATAATGACTCGAAGCAGTCATTTAGCTCGACTATATTATATGACCGTACTAAACCCCCCTTTCCCCAACTGTCCTACACTATTATAGAAACCATATGCGAATTAACATGAACAGACCAAGCGCGAAGCAACTGCCGGTGTAGATCAATGCCAATGGTCCATGAATTAGTGTTCATAGCCATCGAGAAATGGAGCGTGCACGTGCACGCATTTATCGTTATTATAAACTTCCCACCTCTGCAGTTGATTGAAAAAATAAAATAGAAAAAAAGGGTAGACGCGAAAAAAAATTCATACGATGATGCAATTTGTCAGTCGATAATTTTTCAATTACCACTGCACTCATAATTCAATAAATTTTCTTCTTTCATGAAGAATATCGATTGGAATACCGGGGAAATTTTTCTTTTTGCTTCATCCACTTATCCAATATGACACTTTTAGTAATGATCGAACGTCACTGGATGCTGTCAATGTGTACAAATATGTATATATACACGAACCTGTCTGAGCACTTTCTAACTTTGCAATAGACGCTTTGATTAGAGGATCCTGATAATGACAAGGAGATGAAGCGCATCAACGGGCTTAATCGGATATTCGAAACTGTCTGTGCCAGCTCATCCACGAGATATTACCTTATAGTACCCCAAACTTGAACACTTTGAATATGCATAGACATATATGTAAGTACATATAATCACGTATATGTACATGCGAACCTGAATGTCTTCACTATGTATAATCCCAGAGAGCTTCACCAGAGATATTTTGAACAAACTTCTCAATCATTTATCACATAAGATGATAATTTGTCTTCAACATTATCATGTAACTTACATATTAATATTTTCGTGTTTACTCTCGGTTTAATTGTTTATCTTTCACATTCGAAAACGTTAAGATCAATCACTTCAATAGATTACATGAATTATGCATGTAAATTCGTAATTTTCATCGACAGTTGATGTATCCCAATGTGAAAACAATGAACAATTAAATAGTAAAACTTCTCAATTTCATTTCAGTTGAGTTGGGAAATTAAATTGAATCAAACCATAATCACCAATGTCATTTGCCTGAGAAAAAGTTGCTAGAAGTAAAACTTTTCGCATACCTTACGATTACTTCAAGGAACAAATCCAAACACTGTCGATTTTCCTTGCGCAATGTGTGAAATAGTATTCGGAAAGCGCAAATTCAAGAAAAAAGTTTTATCATGTATACATATGTATATCTATACATGTTTATATGGAAAAGAGGATAAGGAGTGCAAGCGCTTGCGGACGAAAAATCTCATCTTGGCAAAGTGCTCTCTGTTCGAATGAGTAAAAGAACGACTGTGTTGGAGCGGTCGAGAAAAAGATGGCGAAAGAAAACGAGAAAGAATAGTCATGTGCTGTATATATAT
>JABMBR010005632.1:0-14345 GCA_018881525.1 Meteorus sp. PSUC_FEM 10030008
TTACCCTGTTTTATGACCTTAGACGCCTGGGTCATTCAGAGGAAATTCATTCCATGCTCTAGGTACTATTCGAGTACTTATATAAATATGTCTACGACCAATGATTGAGTTTTAGTCTTAAATAGAGTTTCAAAAGTAGAGAACGCTCTCTCAACAGTAATATTTTGTTTTAAATGAATATTCATAGTTTGAAGTTAATTCACTGTGTTAACAAATCATTCACAGTATTCATCCCATAACTTCCTACAATATTGTTGAAATTTTGTCAATTTTCTGAGATTGAAATCTGGAAAATTGAGAGGGGTCATTACTTCCGTCCAATTCTCCATTTTTGTTCCGGAATTTTCGTACTTTAGTGATTCCATCAAAATCTATAACGAGGATTTATCTGATTTTGAGATTATAGTTTTAACAGATTGTCAAAAATATTTTGAGATATATTGCAAATTGATTGCACTTAAATGATTGTCAGGAAAGTATTTACTTGGAATTTCCAGAAAGAATTTCTCATAACAATTCCATTCCATTCATACCTGTGAAAAGGTTGTCGTCTAATGTTATATACAATTAAAAAGTAACTGACGTTATCATACCAATTTGTATTCATGAAATTAAAATGGTTTTTGTGTGAAAAACATGTTTGTGCATTCAATAAAAAATTCCAATCTTCTATATTTTCATCTAGAATTGCATAAAAGTGGGGAGAAACAAAGTGATTGGCTCCAATGTATGTTTATGTCTTCCACCTTCTCCATCATCTAAAATACTAAACTGATTCCGATGCGACTTTCACTTACTGATCGCTAATTTATTCAAGAATGTCACAAGCACCATGGGCATGAGAAATTTTTTCTCCAACCAAAAATTATTTCATAACAATTTCAAACCTCATCACAAATTATCCAAGCCTCGTTATAATTCAATAAATCTTGTAACCTCCCAATTAAAAATTTCATTTGTAACGATGACATGAAATATTGATTCAGTTTGTGAGAACACATCATCCAATCGTTTAAAAATCAAAATCGAAACATAAATAAATATAAAAGAGAGAATAAACATCAAATGAGCTCGATAACTATAGAATAAAGAATGGAGGATTGTGAGAACTGAATTTCATTCAACTGCATCTACCTGTTCATTCCGAAATTCCAGAACCATCAACAATCTTACAACAGAGACCCAATAGAGCAGGTCAACGTCCTGTGACTCGTCAAAGAACCCCAAGGGTCCTCAATGGAATCCTTTTGATCCAAAGAAGAGAAATCCCCATTGTCACACTTTCTGTTCCCCCTCTTTTCATTTCGTTTTTTTTATCTACGATATTGCATAATAAAACGATCCAGCCAATTAATTCACAGTCGATGGACTTCTTAAAAAAAATTCCCAAGTCCTGCGCAACATCATCAGTTGCACTGAGTAACATGAATAAATAAGAATATCATTTATTATAACAACCAATCGGAAATATTCTCAGCTATATGATAAAAGTATAGAGAGAACATGGTGGATACATGGATTGTTGCGACGATCAGAGGGGCGCACGTGGCCCCCTTAAAAGGCCAGACAGGATAAGACCGGTATGAAAGTAGTCGCCTGATGGAAGGTGTAACCGAGACTTGCTAGGCTTGAAACTCATGCATACACACATACAGCATACGGATAAATATGCTAAGTGTTATTTACACTCACTCACTAACATTAAAATATTCTTCATTATTTATATTCACTCAAAGACCTTATCGATTAATCGTTCTAGCAATTTTCCCTCCTTTTTTTTCTCAATCAATTTCACTTCCTCATGAGCTACTTTTTCCAATTCCAAATTCAATGAATCCTCTCTCTGATTCTGATGTATCGTTGTACGTTGAAAATCTCTAGCAAAATAATATAATTTTAGTCATCCACAGTCCCTGGATTACAAAATTATTTTCGGAATTGTAGTACGAATGTTCAGTTGATTTCATATATCTATAATATGCAATACTCTCTCGCGACTCTCCCAGTGCTACTTTTATCTTTATCTCTCACCCTCCCACTCTCACAACTTCCTTTTATTCACACAACAAAGTTATCGATGATCTTCAACAATTCTTACTATCGCATCACATTTTTTTGATGATAATGAGCAATTGCAAGTAACGAAAATTATGTCAGCATTGTTACTTGTAGACAATAAATATAACAGATACATGCATGCACACATATACAATCTAATATGTACTGTTACGTCTTCATTAACCTCTACTCTCAATCTTGAAACGTATACGTATGATTACACATATATATGTGTACGTACAAATGTGTATACAAGTGGAATAATGTTCAAAGTAGTAATTCCTAACCTCAAAAACTCACCATCATGTCGATTATAAGTGCAACTCATTTACGTAATTATGAATTGATATAATGTTAATTACTATTGCCGGAGTTGCTCCGAGATAAACGAAATAATATTACGTCATAAATTTATAAACAACCAGTTATCAAACTCACAATTTATCATCAACTTGAACTTATTTCAATATTGTTGATCGTTTTATCAAGCAATATTGTGTGAATCTCACTGTGTTAATTCGATGCAATTCACGTGAATTTACTTTGCAAATGTATTCTTTGTTGTATGATCATCCATTCTTTCGGAAATCTGATTAAATTATAATGAAAAATACAGGAATAACTGTATGATTGTGTATCTATCAAGCCACTTCGAGCACTCCCGGTACGATATCAATATTTATTTTTTCATTTTATCATATCATATCATTGTGGATGAATTTGCAATCTTGAAACATTCACAAATTACATCATTTCAGATGGAAGCATTAGAACTACATTACCAATTACTTGCACAAATATTTCTGAATAAATTTCATGTTGAAAAATATTTCAACCATATTTTTTCGTTATTGTATAGAATGTATGAGTATTTATGTATATATACTCACATGATTGGTAGGCATTGAGACATTTGTGATGCTCGTAAGAAAATCGTGACTGACGCGTGAACTTTGTGATGTTCCGCTATCACTTGATACGCTTGAGCTGTCGTACAGCACGTCCGATGACACCTCTAATTTCATGATCTTTCCCCGGTGTTTGATATTCAATCTCAAACTCTATATAATAATTAATAAATATTCTCTCATATATTTATGTATCACAATTGAGATGTCACGTTCACACGTTTGTAGAAGTATTATTACTCGCGTTGAAATATCAATTGTTTTGATTGTTGAATTGCACGTATCTATTGTTTAGTATTCGTTTTTAATTATTAATGTACATATACAAGAAATTCAAATTGCCCGTATTATTCGTAAAATAGTATATTATAACGAGCAAACGTTGAATCCTCCTCGTCACTTCGAATCTCTGTGAAACTGCGCCCGCGATGACTCATAGTGTGGGGGAATACCTTAGGCAACTCGGCTAACATCGGAACAAGCTCGTGTCTGTCGACCGATTACGTCCGAACATGATGTCATTCGTTATTTTCGTGCGCGTTCGGCTGTTTTTTGTATTGACCAATGAGAAAACGGGAAATAATGTCGTATTTGCTTTCTCAGGAAGGTATTTACCGGCCTTGCGGGTTTAGATTGTTCGTGCCACATGAGTTATATGAATTTAATTGAGATACCGGTGCAGGTTAATGGAAATGGAAGATGTTTGTGTTCATCTGACAAAAGAATTCATTGAATATTATACTGATTCAATGATGAAAAGTTCACATGAATGACATGTATATGAAAAAGAGAATGAAATGATGTTTTCCTTTGAGGTTATGCAGAAGATAGATGACAGATCAGAGTTTCTCATATTTATTATGACATAATTGAAGATTGAAGAAATTAGAACGAAATTATGCACAAAGTAGAGTAGAAAGGTTCTTCCACATGTGATTAACAATGGAGGAGAGGTTATTCATGATGTTCAAACTTTGCATGTGATTGATTCCCTGTGAAATTCAGAGATTCAATGAGGTTTGTATATTGCGTCAAGTATTGCAATCTCAAATCGCAATAAATGAGAGAATATATTTCTTCCACAATTATATAGATATCAAGCATAACCTCGAAATCATGTACTCGTTATCAGACAGAAACTATTTCGAAATTGTCGAATTGCTCTATACGGATATCCATCAAAAGCTATGACGCACAACTGTTACATCAAATAATGACCATCTCCCCCTCGGTGATAATCCACCTTTTCAATTATCCAATAAGCACCTACAAATGGAAAAGTTCCAATGATATTTATATATCGACGAAACTATGCGAAGTGTTTAATTGAAACAGGAATTTTCTATCTTTTTCCAACATAATCAAATATATTAATGGATATTCATCCACGAAATGATGGGTAATTACGAGAGTTCACCGCTACATCGTCGCGGTCTTTCCAAGAACTCTTCCAGATGACTCATGAGCACCGTGGTGAGTTACGTGTGGGCGTTTGCGCACTCTGTTATCCAAGCTACGGTGATATACATATATATATGTATACATATACATGAATGAGTCATGGATTGAATATGTAAAATATTCGCGCGGGTAAACTAAACCAAACCAACGTGCATGCAATCATAAATATGACCTCATGATACGACCCCTGTTTTGTGTATTTACAGGTGGTTCTGTACGGATGGCCGAGTGCCCAAGAGACTGGAAGACGCCGGCAAAAGGCGATAATGACATGAACATGTATCAATTATGATTGAGGAGAAGGATTATTAGAGAAAGGACACAAATTGCATTTCCGAATGTCACAGGTGCGAGTATTCATCACTGGAATCCATTAACTTATAATTTGATGATAATTATACGTGTTCGGGAATTTTACTATGGCTTCTTATTGTCCGGTTGGAGAATTTATATTGATTTAGAGAGGCATATCCATAATATCCCAAATCGACTAATTTGGAATATTAAACACACGAAAAGGTGTTTACTTAGATCTGATAACCACATCCAGGTGGACAATCTTTACAATTTTATTCATATTTTAGATTTGTAATGGAATAATGTTTGGAAATATGTTATGGTGTCCAAGTTCAATTCTGACACTTATGAAATGCTCTCTGGTGACTGTTCCGTTCACCCTCAGAGATAGATTTACAAAAATCTTATTTATAAATTGCTGCTGGATTATATGATAAAAACAATGTTCATTGTTTGTATAAACACAATATGCTTGTATTGTGAATCTTGAGTTGTATGAACAATACGACGTTTTAAGTTCATCGATGGACATAATAGATCAATGAGAAGGAAAAAGGTAGCACAGCTGGAAGCTATTTCATCATGAACTTTTTTGATTATATTTTCATACGGAACGACATGAGAAGAATAAATAAAAATCGGTAAATGGTATAGATTAAAATAATTTGTCTTGTGATGTTAATGTCAAGTGAATGTAGTTTATACGAAATGAACAATGACGTTCACTCATATTATATAGAAATAAGTTTCAATAAAAGATAGTTTTGCACAAGACCGGTTGTGCGGTGATCATTTTTCCAAGAGTTAAACTGTACAAAATTATCTTTCTTATCTGTACGATAACACGACTTCATTCTATGTACTTATTTTATGTAGAATGGTTCTATTCTGAAACGCCATTCTGATAATCGATATGGATTGTCCAAGATATAGCTGATCTGTTTTCTTCCAATACATGTTTTAACAATTGCCATGAATGGCTAAGAAAGACATTTTTTTAGACGTCAGGTCGAATTGATTAGTAAATAGAGAATAATAAATGCCACATCTTTGATAGAATGATACAATCCAAACAGGATTTTGCTAAAAATACAGTTTTGTAATGTCGTTTTCTTCTCAGCCGCTTTCTTAATTTCTCTTCATGTATGCCGCAGCAACATTTTACAGAGCACATCTCAGTTTCTATGATCAAATTCGTAGTGATTGAGGTCAACCATATATGAATCCTTGGACTAACTCGTGCGCTAGTGCTCAAGGACGTCCTCGTGTGGTGTATATAACATCTTGGATCATTGAAATAAGTTATAACATGGACGGAATTGAAAATGTCTGAAGGCGAAAAAATGAAAAAAAAAAAAAAATTTATAATTTTTTTACAGAATAACCACCACAAATTGTGTGATGGGAAATTGTCTTGAGAATGCCATTGCTTTATAAATATTTCTATAGGAAAATAGTTCTGATGCACAATTTGTCTTGAATAAAAAACGATGATCAACTAATCCTTGGAATTCTAAGATGTTATGGAGTGCCCTCAAGGATGAGAAATAACCGAACATACAAAGATGAGTTCTTTATTCATTTCTCCTTTCTCAGTTTCAATTACTGAACAAAAATCGGTGATTGATGTCCAGGAAACGACATTGGGTTCTTCAAATGAAAGCGAAAGGAAAATAAATCAAGGAATAGATTCTTTTTGTTATGAAAATTGGAATGAAATACAAATAATTCCGTGTATAAATAGAAATGTGATTAAATTCTATACTGGCTAGCGACATTGACGTATTTCCTGACTTCTCTTATCACACTTGATATGACAAAGGAATGAAAGAAGCATCGTATAGAAGAAATTAATAAATATTTGATAATATCTGGTATGCATCACAATGTATTGTAGAATCGCATTTTGAGCAATTTCGAACTTGTGATAATATTCTGATCAGTTACAATAAAAAAGACACGTGTGTACTGTGTTTATGAGTGTCAAACACCGATAACACATTGTTTAAAATTTTCATGTGTTACTGTTAGTGCAAAATGTTTGCATGGATTACGTCATTGACATACTGACTTGGCAAGAATGAAACAATGAAAAATAACATCGTGAGATATAACAATACATTGATATAAATACAAATGATACAATTCACAATTTTCACATATATGCGATAGAGTAAAACTTGAGAATAAAGAAAAGATAGAGATGAAGAAAGGAAATAAGATTGAATATATATAAATGCCATACATAAAACGTATAGAATTGCAAAAGTGGACTTTGCTTTGCAGCTGAGACTGCAACATTTGTAGTCGCTCAATGGTAACCTCATGCATAAAAAATGATAGAGAGAGAGAGAGAGAGAGAAAGATATATGACTGTGAACGTGTGTAAAAGCGTGCTTCAGATATGAACAAATGATTCAAGTTTGTGTAAAAAAATACACGCACGTGCGACACGGTTGACAACACACATACAGACTTGTTTAAATCGCTATTCCGACAGACAAAAGCTTTGCCGGCGTTTATGGGATTATTTGCCATTATTACTTCTTTTTTTTTCTTGTTCTTGTTTGTATTCATTGTTACATAAAGGATATTTATCTTTAGCAGAAAAAATGCGTAACGAATTTTGACATTGTATATATTTCCTTGTACCTCATAAGTTAACGTCGTAATTTTTGTGGTTCGAAGAAAATTGAGGTTAGATTGCAGTGGAGTTTGATAAATGAAAGGGAAAAATTCGAACGGGAATGTAATAAAAAATTTGGAGAGCATATGACGTGTTGATACTTGTAGAAATATTTTCTTGATCCGTTTATATGTGTATGGATTCATCGAATCATTATATCGATTATAATCAGTAGTATTTCCGTTGATGATGCATCAAGTAACGTGAGAGATAACGAGAGTTATTATTGATGTAAAACGTACATGATGAATATATCGATATAATTCGAGAGATGGTATTATAAATTGAAGATTATTGTGAGTTCTTTATTTTATTTTTCATTATAAGATCTCTATCAGACATTTAGTTTTTTTTTTAATATGAAAAGTGAAATTCTTTCATGATCGTTCATCGCATTCTACGTGAAATAATGAGGAATATGTTTTTTCTGTTTTGCCATTTCAACATTGATGTTTCTCGATATTGATATTGGACCTCTTATGGAGAGGTGATTTTCATCTGAGAATAATTGTCTTTGGTTCTCCGAATTATTATGATGACGTGAGCAAAGAGAACGAGAAAAACATCAAGATCCTGTCTGTCCTATTGGCATTGATTCTATGCACCGTTGAATCAAAATTCTCCGATAGTGATGATTGTTTTTCACTTCACGGTCAAATTTTCCGTTCAATTCCAATACTCATTGTATGTAAAATACTTGTGATCACTGATGCAACACAGTTGCAGTGACAAAGAATTGTACTTTAAAATCCTTCCATATGTATAGCGTTGAAGTGAAATTTCCATTGATTACAACTTTTTATTTGATTCTGTTTTTGGTCAAAGGCACGTGACGAATGTGGTTTGTTGCGTTGGGAATTAGTCACATCCTGAATAGAAATTGCTTCATTTGTACGATACAATAAAATAAAAATTTTCCGTATGGCGATATCACTGCAAGATGGCAAATAATTGATGAGTGCACTAATAAATAAATGGCTGAGTAAAAATTTTCACGGCAATTCCAACAATTTTTGCATTATCAACCAATCTTCATACATCAGTTACTGAAAAAGATTGAAAACAAAATAAAAGTCTGATACATTTGAGAAATTTGGATGAAAAAGAGATTGAAGTTAATAACTAAACAATTCTGATGAAAATACTGGTACTCATTTCATATTTCATTATGAAATTCATGGAATGGTGAGTTCTCAAATAATTTTGAATAACCACATTTACTTATCACTAACATTATTATAGATGTTGAACTAATGACTGAGTCAGAGATAAGCTCGTACGCTGTTTTACTTTCTTCCTCTTTATGTAGTGAACGTATTTATATGACATTGATACACGAGGCTTTGTGTGTTACGATCACATACAGTTGTCGTAGCACAACAAGTCATCGAGAATTAAACATCTTTAAAGATAACAATTGTGCTCTTGTTTTGTGCTACTTCCATTTATTATTCAATAAATGAGTGAAATTCGATCAGTTTTAATAATCTTGAATAATCGGTTAAAAATAACGAAATGAGTTGGGAATTGTTTCAAAAAACTGTGGCTATTTTTCCCATTGTTCAAACAAGAATTTTATTTTCCACTTCCCACTTCGTTTATATGATTCATACTATGCTATATTAGAAACAGTATAAAGCTAATAAATAATATTTGATCCTGTAAAAAATAATTAATCTAAATATCTTTTCATCTCAATCATAATCATGAGAGCTAATGAATATAAATATACGGTAAATATACATTGTTTACAGCAAAGTTAATGATTAGACCATCATATCAGCCAAACGGAAGCTTTTTTTTTCATAGAAGATATTGGTTGTTGGTACAGCTCCTCATGAAGTACGAAAGACAAAAAAAATGAACGAGAGACAAAAGAAAGGAATTAGTCGGACTCTTCAATATGTACACGACATATATACTCATGATACTGTTTGAAAGATGATAACATTATTATAACTATTCAACCGTTGGATAAAACCCATCTTTCATCCATACAATTTAATTTTGACGTATTGAAAAACTTCAACTTTTCACTCTACCACCAAATCGAAATGATCAATCTCGTTGAATGTATTATTCATACTTTTTGCCCAATCGTCCAACACTTTCTTTTGTTCACGCTCGGCTTTTCCTATTCTTCTTTTCTTTGTTCGCTTATGATGTTCTTCGTGTCCTTCGTCTTCTTCAGTTTCTTCGGACGTGTTCCATGAAAGATTCCGTTTTCGTTTATGCGAATATGAGAATCTTGGTGGCTGCAAATAAAAAAACACATAAAGAATTATCAGTTATGTATTCTAACTCAGATGATTAGTGATATTTTGATATTCATACCTGCGTGAAATGTACGGGCTCCACATCTACAAATAACGGAATTTCTTTCACATTTTCTTCATCAACTTCATCGATTATTTCGTCGAATGTGTCGGAAAAGTCAATAGCTTTGATAACTTCTTTCTTCTTCACACTAGCATAATTGTCATTTATCGCAGGAACATTTTCTTTCTTTTTTTTCTTATTGTCAATTGCTCTACTGACTAACAATTTTTTTCTCATTTCGCTAATTGAAAACCTCATAGGCTGTTGCACATTTGCAGCATTGTTGGATTTCTTTGAGGTGAGAACGTTCTCCGCCCTCAATTTATCTTGAATCAATGGTTGTTCAATTGAAGGACATACATTGCTCGATGTCTGATCGATATCAATTGTATCTTCATCATCGAATCCAAATGCGTTGTTAACATCCAGTGATTCTATTGTCATTTTCTTCACAGGTTTACCAACAACTGTTGTCGAGTGTGCATCATCAAATAAACCATGTGCTGTAGTGATTCGTGTGCTGCTTGGCATGTCAGGTAGATTCAGGAATTTATCTAAATTCGATTGCTTCAATTTCCATGAGTCGGGTGATTTGTTTGATACTTGAGCACCCGAAGGACCTGGTAGTGGTAGTGGTTCGACCACTGGGAGTGATTCAGTTTCAACTGATCCTCGTTCAGCGTCTGAACGCAAAGGATTGGTGCATGGTGAATCAATCCTTTCCATTGGCGTTTCTTTTGAACTTCCGCTTTTCGGCACTGAATTTTCTTTATCGTGAAAAGTTTCATCTGTTATTGAAACTATCTCATCATAATCAGGAAAACTCGTATGTAATGTAGGCTGTTTCATTGATCGTTCGTTATTTGTTGGAAGTCTAGTTCGTTCATTCGAAATTGAATTCGGACTCGATGAAAATTCATGAATATTTGAGATGACGGTTCCGAACTTCCTCGGCGATTTCGATGTATTTATATGTTCTGATTGTCGTTTGATTGGGAAGTTGTTGTTGATATTAGAAATGACAGTGCCGAATTTTCTTGGAGATATTTTTGTCAATGATATATTTGCATTCTCATCATTCTGTTCTAGAATTTTTCTCATTTTCAATCGTTGAGGTTTCGGTGTCATTGCGTTGGTAAGGGCAGCTTTACCTAATAACGTGCCGAATTTCTTGCCTTGAGGAGTGCTTTGGAATACGTTTTTGACCCGCGAAAATGTACTCAATGGTGGAGCTCGCCATGGATTATCTATCCCAATATTCTCTTTCGGAACCTCATTAGGTATTGGCGAAAGTGATCTTCTTAGTAATGAAGCATCCATCATTGTCTTGAACTGTGCAGACGGTCGTAAATTGAATTTGTGGTGGTTGTTTGACGACGTGGATTCGTTAGTAACTGGTCGTGGTTGCA
Source organism: Meteorus sp. PSUC_FEM 10030008 (assembly GCA_018881525.1). Classification (NCBI taxonomy): domain Eukaryota; kingdom Metazoa; phylum Arthropoda; class Insecta; order Hymenoptera; family Braconidae; genus Meteorus; species Meteorus sp. PSUC_FEM 10030008. The sequence goes on from JABMBR010005632.1 coordinate 11,139, forward strand.
ATGGTGTTACCGTCAAATTGAAATGCTGTTCACTGTGCGATTCATTGACTGAAGTACTATGTGGTGTTGTATTGATATGCGATGATTCGGTCGGAGGTAAATGAATTTCTGCAGTTACTGTTGTAATTTTATTATCACATCCCATATCATTAATTTCAACGATTTCAACTGTTGGGAGATTGTTGTCAATCGTAGCTGGCGGTTTCTCATTTTTTTTTACTGGTAACTTGCTGGATGATTTTGATTTTGATTGGAGTTCTTTTGGCGCAATTTTTGCCTTTTTAGCTGGTGCTTTCCGCACAACTCTCTTCTTCCGTTTCTTTCTCACACGCTCTTCCGAATCATCAAGATCAAAAACAAATTCATAAACTTTGTCTTTGTCTGCATCGTATACATCGCATTCGTGAACCCATCTATAAATTGGTCCTCGTCTCTTCTTGATATTTTCTGAGTCAACTTTATTCTCTGCTGGAATGGTTTTTTCTCGCAGGCGAAATGAAGGACTAAGTTTCACCCCAGCAATTTCATTCGTATTTTTTCGGGTTGCGGCAGCTCTTGCCTTCTTCCTAACAGTTCGCTTCTTCATTGGTGTAATTTTAGAATGTGCTGGTAAAGTTGCTGGTGTTCTAAGCTTCGATCTGAAGAATTTTTTGGCATTGTTTAATTTCGGTGAGTCATTAGTAACTTTATTCGCAGAAAGTCGAGGAGTACGCTTGACTGATGGTTTCACATTTGCTTTTTGAGTTGATGAAGAAGTCGGTGAAACTTTCAATTTACTTCTGGGTGATTTTCTGGGAGATTCCAATTTCGAATCATTAACATTCTTTGAGTGCGCTCGCGTTTTTCTGTCCGACTCTGATGATTGTTCGATTACCGTTTTCTTTGTTCTTCTTGTTGCGAATGTTGATAATTTCTTCTTGTCTTCTGTATTTTTCGATACTTGCCTTGAAACGTTTTTGCCATCTGTCATTTTTCGTTCGTTCCTAGAGGTAGGAACAATCGACTTGATCCTGGAAGTTGTTGGAACTGAGAAATCCTTCGATTTCGATATTTTACCTTCCTTCTTTGTAAGTGGAATATTCTTCTTCATTTTCGTTTCTGTGATTTGGATATTTTCCGTAAATTCATCGATCGAAGGCTTGGATGTCTTCGATTTCCTTGTTCTCACCCTCGGTATCATCACGTCGACAGCTTCCTTCGCATCAGGACCTTTTTTCAAAACATCAAGTTTCGTAGTTGTTTCCTCTGTCAAATTGGTTCTGTCCCGCAGAACTGGCGATTTTATTGACGACAATACATCGACGTTAGTAAATTTATTGCTACTACCTTTCCCTTGACTTGATTTAGCTGTTGCATTCTTCAGTCTTGCGAATTTGGTGGTCAACTTTGGAAGTTCGACCACATAGTTCCCAGATGATATTATGGTGGACGGTTGCCTTGACCTCGTCGATCGAGGCATTATCGTTAAAAAGTTGTCGATGTTTCCTGTGGATCAACGACAGACGTGTAATAACTCTCCGGCTGTTTGTCATGCGTGAGCAGGAAATCACGGACTCAAACTAATCATTTGAAACTGAATATTGAGTATCGTTAACAGTCCCTAACCTCCAATATAGCTTTCACAATATTCATTTGTTCTTATATCAGTGATGTATTTTACGCAGCTTCGTATATATGGTGCTTTGATCAGGAATGAAGTCAATAATAGCAAAAACCTAATCAGTGATATTTCAATACTCAAACTTGTAAATATACCGAACTCAAATTCATTTTCAATACTCATTATGCCAATTTACAAGCATAGAGTACACTCACCAGTTTATTTTTGATTATCCGTTGCGCAAGGACGAAAATCTGTTGGATGAATAAATATGATGATACTTTTTCACACAATTAGTATAATAATAAAGCTTTCGCGCCGGAATTCTTTGTGTTATTTGTGTATGCGCGAAAACAAACGCTTACAAATGGCGGGCACCAATTTTCGTGTAATGAAATGAATCGTCGTCAACAAAACGCGCATATGCGCTCACGCGAAGGTGATTCTAAAATGGCCGTCAAGTCGTAGAAAGATGGCGCTTTTCATCATCATAGTCGGTGTGTGCGATCACAAAATGTCGTCGACGCACACGCCCAAGCGCCCAAGGATGATATATTGAACAGTTTTGGATTGGACATAATATGAATGTGTGCTAGATCGAAGGAGAATTCCAGCTCACAGTGTACTAACCATTTTTCATCGAACAATAAACATGAATTAATGAATATATGGAAAAAAATTCATTGTGATGAAATTTCATATCTTCAGTTAGCACAGCAACATAAAATATGAAATCGGTGTGAGTGATATTGATGGGAGGCGGATCGTTTTCAATGGTCATTGATAAGTAACAACGAGTTATCGCTGACATTCTCTAACTCTAATTATTTGAATTGATATGAGATTCTCGTTGAATTCAACTTGTTACCATCCCCACGTTCATTTCGGAATACCAGATGTACCATATGAAAATTTGTGAGGAGAATGTGAATATATAAGTTACGGTACTGATCTTTATGACATCTCTTCTTCCTGTTAGTACTGAGCATGAGTGAATTTTACATTGTTTTCTCTCATAGAGGTATTGGAGGATTCATCATAATAGTTGTTCTTGTAGACAAATTCGTTTATTCAGACTAAGGAGTTATAGAAAATTCTAATGATGGGTGTCGGCAGAATCACATTGAAAGAATGAAACAAAACTTCCGAAGCAGTTTCTGAAACAGCAGATTCGAAAAATATTGATCCGAGGATTCCTAGAAATCAGGTTGACTGTTTCTTTTGAACGCAGAACTGCTGTATGAAATGCATCAATCTCATGAAAGTTCTCAAAATTCCTGGAGTTTGGGTTCCGATAGTTTTTTCCACAAATCTTTGACGAATATTACTACTAATCATCTCGGGTTTGATATAGTGCTCATTAAGACGAATCCATTCATTGGTCAATCCAGCGGCTTCCAACGGCCTATTGTCTTTCGACTCGACATTTCTTTGGCTAATGAGTGGAAAAATTCGCACTCTTTCGCCATTTCTCCAGCCAACGTCTTCGAAAATGATATATTTTGTGCGGGAAGTGGTAAATCTAGGGAAGGCGTCACAATCAGTTGATTAAAAACGGAAGACCGTTTCTGATGATTCCACAATGAACGATCAAGTACCTGTCTTTA
>JABMBR010005633.1:0-14344 GCA_018881525.1 Meteorus sp. PSUC_FEM 10030008
TATATGTTTATAGGAACTATGTATATAATTTCTAGTATTGTATTATAGATCTGTAGCGCATGCTGGATGTACAAGCATTTTGATTATTATGCCGACAATACCAATCTGCTCGCATGAGCCATGCACTAACTCGTTATTTCTTTTCCGACTACATTTATCACCCCAGCGCTACCTTAATCTCATTAACTACTAAAAACGAATTTTTTATTTTGATAGTGTCATCAATTGTTATTGATGATTAATGTCCTTTTAATTCACAGTAATTTCAAGTGTTATATCGATCGAGATATTGTTTGTTTATCAATAAATTTCGCATCTTCTCAAAGATGGTAATTGAATGAAAGATGCAGACGAATCACAAGTGAGTCTCACAGGATCAATCTTTCAATTTTTACATTTCAGTGTTAATTCTCATTTTTTTCATCATAACCATGATCATTTCTTGTATACATTTCGCGATGGTGTCTTCGCTATTTGCATCTTGATTGTATGATAAATAATGAAGATTAATACAAAACGATATTGATAATTCAAAATTTTCGAATCAAAAAAAAAAAACAAAACCACATGAAAAGTATTTCATTCTAAAATCATGAAACTGTGATATATGTAGTGGGTATGGCGCCTCTAATGATGCACCATGCTTATTCAAACTACGGGGGAGGTGGCAGTAACTTACAACAAATGCAGGGCCCGCCGCAACAACTACATCTGCAACAGCATCAGCTGCAACAACATTGGAACAACAATACCACCCAGAGGAGAAGTAAATATTATAAAAAAATTCAAAAGCCAAAGGGCGACAATTGTTATGGAGTGCTATCAGTCGGAAATTAATTCGTTCGACCTCCCATCATATATCACCGTTACCATCGTTCATTCCAAAATGTCATTGCCATGCAGGACTTTTAGTTTATTCGGTTTTTCTTCATTTTCTCTAAAATGAATCACAGTATCTATTCAACGGGAGAGACATACATTGAATTTTAGTCGTCATAATCATGTACTACTCATGCTGGGCAATCGATGGATAGAAAATAAAATTTTATATTTATCTAATTTACAGACATGCGGCAAACATTCGCAGAGCTTGAAATTATCGAGTAGTATTTTCGACACCTTATACAAGCATCAATATGAACTTGTGATATCGCATTATTCTTTGATAATCGTTTTCTATAAATGTTAAGATAATTATTGCATTCAAAAGAGGCTCCATTAACCGACTACGTCGACTTACAGATTTTTGCATAGTACTGGAAGAATTAATAGTGAGTTATTTTAGGATGTCATCAGGGCCACGATCCACTTCGTAAAATAATTCGTACATCACGTTTAATAATTGAAAGTATAGAAAAAAAATATATTACATTTTATACGCTGTAAACACGGCATTACTCCGATTACATAGCACGATGAGAAAATATTATTGTATGATAGTTTTGTTTTTAATTGAAAACAATTCATTGAACTTGTTATAAATATGTGTATTTATTTTTTTTTCTCGTGACTCGTTTCATCTGTGCTCGGGTTATACGTATTCTCCAGAAACGAAAAATCATAAATGTTTGATCTCTAAGCATGATTCTTTACAGTTTGTATATCGTAGCTTTTTTGGCTGCTTTTGATAGTTGAGCACGAGTGTACTATGAACCAATTTTTTATCTGCTATTATAGCATTAAGTTCCCTTAATTTTGCTCGGGCGGTGTATGTCTCATGTCTTATTTATTTTGCGTATGTTTTCTGATCCATATATTCACGTTATGGCGTAGAGAAATTCTCTTAATGTATATTGCATTCCTGTATGTTCCCTTTTCTTGTCCAATTGCGTGATAAGTTCAATATGACGTTGATAATAATATAATATTTTGATATTTATTAACCTGGATGAGTCTTACTAAAAATATTTCGATATCGTTGTTCATTGTATTATATGGAAAGAATATTTCATTTTTCTTGTTCATCTAATACATATTCTTTCGTTCCATGAATGGATTTACAGTAAATATCGGTTATAGCTTGAAAATACTGAAGAGTATTTCAAAGCTTTGGATAAAAAGCTATGGTGACGGTACTAATCCTACCCTCCGTTGAATATTACTAACGATATCTTTGGTATCTTTGGCACATCGTTGATTCTTCATACACAAATAGAGTTTATCGTAGTTCAAATAATTTTCTCAGTTTCGAAGAAGGCATTATTTTTCATTCCAAGATAGAAAAATGAAAATATGTTATTTTTTTATAATCTCATTTCGTTCCTCATATGCCTAATGTTGGGATGGTTTGACCATGATCTTGAATAATCAATTCCTATAAATTAATTTTAAAGTCCATAAATTGAGTTTAACACTAACTATTCTCGACATTTTGATTCTACAGATTATATAACGAACACAGATATGTTTGATCTCGAAAACGACCTACCCGACGATCTATTATCATCGGGGTCCTGGGGTTCCGCAACGGATAGCGCAAAACCACCAGCAACAGGTCCAGGACCCGGGCAACAAAATGGAGCGCTTGACTCGGAACTTCGTCAGCACATGCAACAGCAACAACAGCTTTCGCATCATCTCATTCAGCAGCAGGTGAGTGACTGTAGCCTGAGTTACTCAGATCGATAATGCTTAATTTCGTTGCACACTCAAATTATTGTTATTCCATAAACTGTCTGCAGCAAGGAAACAAAAATTTAGTACCCAATTCATTGGTCATGACCGCCGGCACATTGAGCAGTAAAAGCCCGAATATGCAATCGCCACCGAATGTTTCGGTATCAAAAGGAGTTGTTGATCAACAAATGGTTGTAAGCTTGGGCAATTTACCGAGTAGTATAGCAAGCTCATTAGCTAACAATCAGATGTCTATTGTGAACTCCATGGGTGGGCTTCAGTCATCCATGAATATGGCTGGTAGCAATCCACCAATGTCAATGCCTGCCGGTATGAACGCTGGTTTAGTCATGACGAGTAGTGCAACCGGGAATAATAATATGGGAGGAATGGCTGGTGGTGGCTTGATCGTTGCCAACAGTTTGAACAAACAGCCTCTGAATACGGTAAGCCACCCAGAAAGCTATATTCATATAATATGGCGTGGATTTTGTTTAATTTCATGTTTAACTTACATACGATTTTCTGCCTGTTATCACACTACTTCAGGTCTCAACGATGGGCCCAAGTTCTCAGGGCGTTCATCATACACAGGGTCCTCATGGTGTTCAACAAATGCAGAATGGTCCAGGTGGGTTGATGAATCCCCGCGCAGTAGCCATTCAGCAACAACAGCAACAAGCACATATGGTGAGTCAAGCCCGTGGACAGAGTCCTCATCAGCAAGTCCATCAAGGTGGCATCGTTGGAACAGTTCAGGGCGGACCAAGAATGCAAGCGCCTCCCAATATGCAGAATATGGCAAATATGAGCCAAATGGGTGCAGCAAGTCCGTACGGATATGGTGAGTTTGGAATTTAAGGTTGAAGGCCCTCGATCATGTGAATGTAGATTATTGGGGTTAAAGATACGCAGACAAATTGACAGACACGAAATTCAGAGTTGAATTGAGCCCGTTGTAGCGCAGGGGATAGTTGGGGGAATGAGAATAAATACTTCTGGTATAGGTTCTTCAGTAAGTGCCCCTGGTAGTGGAGTGAATTTGGGTGCAGTGAATCCTGTCTGCGTAGTCACTCCAATGCAACGAGGAGTAAGCGGCAGTATGGGCACAATACAAGGTGGACGTTTTGGCGGTCCTGGTGGTCCTATTGCAGCCTCCAATGTTGTCGGTGGTCAAGAAGGTGGAATGGCACCACAAGCGCAACCCCCAGCTCCAAGTCCAGCCCAGCCGCAGTCTGGAGCGCCCACTGGAGGTCAACCCGGTCCTCAACAAGCTACTCAAGGACAGATGACAGGTGGTAGTACGCAATCCAGTAAGTCTCCATGCATCATCTCACGGCTAGTTTCACTTCACCGTACGTTCCACTAAAATTTCCTGATCGCGTCTTTTTTCATCAGGTTCTTCGTCCTCTACACACGATCCCGAGCATCGTAAATTAATCCAACAGCAGTTGGTGCTGTTACTTCATGCGCACAAATGTCAGATACGCGAGCGACAAGCGAATGGAGAATCGTGGCGATGTACTTTACCACATTGTAAGACGATGAAAAACGTTTTAACACACATGACGACATGTGAAGAAGGACGAGATTGTACGGTACCGCACTGTAGTTCATCTAGACAAATTATAACGCATTGGAAGCAATGCCAGAAAAGCGACTGTCCAGTCTGTTTGCCACTCAAACAGGCAGATAGGAACCGAGCGACCACCAACACCCGAGCTGGTTAGTATCAATTTATTATTGGGATATAATGTTCATTGTAAAATTATTATTTTATTTTCAATACAATCGAATACGTGTACAGTTGCTGCAGCTAATCCGCCTAGTAATCAACCAAATCCAAGTCCGTCAGATGTTAGACGAGCATACGATGGTTTGGGAATGCAGTGTCCTACGACGACACCGGGTGGCATAATGCCAGGGCAAAACGTTACGCGTGGTGTAAGAATACCAGGGCCTGGAATGCAAGGGCCACCTGGTGCAATGTCTACAGGCGTGAGACCCACACAACCTCAAGTACAGTCAGTTCCTGGTCAAAGTGTCGTCAGTAGTGGGGCAGGTGGAGGCGGTAGTGCTGGTGGTGGAAGTGGACAACAGCAAGTGGTTGCACCAAATGTATCTCTTCCATTAAGTTCCGACCCATCGACAGTAACTGCTACTGGCAATCAATCTGTCTCGACGACGGGCCCTACTTCTGTTTCAGCGGCAGCGACGGCCGCTAATATTCAACAATCTGTTAGTATGCAACAATTATTTGGGCTCAATGATTCCGATCAACCTGCAATATTGAATGAAAATCGACTTTCGAATCTGCAACTTCCTGGCGAGTTACAACCTGGTCAAGTAACAGCGTCACCCGTACAGGAAACAAAAGAGTGGCATCAGTCGGTGACACCCGATCTCAGAAATCATCTTGTTCATAAGTTGGTTCAAGCAATATTCCCGGCACCGGATCCGCAAACGATGTATGACAAGAGATTGCGAAATTTAATCGCATACGCAAGGAAAGTTGAAGGTGATATGTATAAATTGGCGAATTCACGATCGGAGTATTATCATTTACTTGCCGAAAAGATATATAAAATACAAAAGGAACTTGAAGAAAAACGACAGAAACGGAAAGAATCTCAATTGGCCCAGCAACAACAGCAACCGCAACAAGCACAAGCAGCTACTGGTGCAGGTTTGAGATTGTGTACAATATCACCTGGTGGGCCTGCAGTTTCAGCACCACGGGCTGTCCCACCTAATTTAATAAGTCACTCACCGGGTATGGGACAACTAGGGAATATACCAGGAATCCCGATGCAACATAACCGCATGCAGTTCCCACAACAGCAACAACCGCAGCAACAGCAACAACAACAAGTTCAACAACAACAACAATCACAGCAACAGCAGGCTCAAGCACCACAACAACAGTCAGGAATACTCGTTGGACCGCCAGGTCCAAGTCCGAACAGTCAAACGCCTTCTAATCCAAATATGGTGCCGAATCCCGGTCTCATCCCGTTCGCGCAACAACAAATGTCGCAAGCTGGCCTAACCACGACAACAACCTCAGCAACAACTAGTCAATTTCCCACATCCAATGGTATGACAGGCCTACCGAACAGTTCACCAGTTCAAAATCAACACCAATTTCCTGATTTAGTCAAAGCAAGATTGGCACAGGTGCAAGCTGCACAACAAGCTCAGCAGCAAGCACAACAGTTGCAGCAGCAGCAGCAGCAGCAGCAACAACAACAGCAGGCACAACAGCAACAGCAACAACAACAACAGTCTCAACAACAACAAACTACTGGACCTGCATCAAATACTAATGCCTCATCGATACCACAAACACCATCACCTTTCAGTAGTATACAACAACAAAATAATCAACAATTTGCTAATGCACGCCCATTATCCGCATCAACACCAATAGATAATGGTATATCCGTAACAACACCTCAAACGATACCACCGCCTGCGTCGAGTGGGCCAAGTCCAGGACCAGCACCAACAACGAATGGTCCGCAATCTGTTGCATCGACACCTACAACACCACTGGTTCCATCAATAATGACACCAAGTCAATCAGTACCTTCAGCGAGTCAAACACCACCTCATCCCGGCACGACACCATCACCATTAGCTAGTCTTGGTAAAGGAATGACTTCACAAGAGCGGGCAGCATTAAATGCACCAAGAGCATCTTCCATGTCTTCGCAAATGGCTGCAATTACGGCAGCATTGGATCGCGATAATTCACCAAGTCCACCAACAAATAATAATAAAGGCAAATTGGATTCTATCAAGGAAGAAAATATAAAAATGGAGATTAAACAGGAAGATTGTTCGGAAAACCATCGGATGGATGGTGGAAAGAATGTTAATAATGACGTCAATCTCAAAACGGAAATAAAAACAGAACCGATGGAAGAAGCCCCTGGAGATGGTACGGTGAAAGACGAAGTACTGGGTATAAAAGAAGAACCAGTGACACCAATGTCAGTCACTGATGGATCAGCATCGGATATAAAACCCATGGTGCCTGAACCAATTCAACCAAGCGGCACATCTGATAAAAAACGTTTATGTTTATTTAAGCCAGACGACTTGAGACAAGCGTTGATGCCAACATTAGAGAAACTTTATCGACAGGATCCAGAGTCGATACCATTCAGACAACCAGTTGATCCACAAGCACTTGCGATTCCTGATTATTTTGATATTGTAAAGCATCCAATGGATCTCTCAACCATAAAAAGAAAACTTGACACGGGTCAATACAGTGACCCATGGGAATATGTTGACGATGTTTGGATGATGTTCGATAACGCATGGCTCTATAATCGAAAGACATCGCGTGTTTATAGATACTGTACCAAGGTAAATAAACAATTCACGGGAGCGGAATTGAGTACGCCCGTAATTGTCTCACTTCCATTTTAATTCGTAACCAATTCGCCATTTCATTCCAACCATTTATTTTATTAATTACTAATTTCATTGTTATTCTTCACTTTTCTACTACGAAGCTGTCGGAGGTCTTCGAACAAGAAATCGATCCGGTGATGCAAGCACTGGGCTATTGTTGCGGTAGAAAATACACCTTCAATCCACAAGTCCTATGCTGCTATGGGAAACAATTGTGTACGATACCCCGAGATGCTAAATATTATTCATATAAAAATAGGTCAGTTGAAAAATGCTCTGTGTGCTTCCTCTGTCATATGTATGATCCATTGATAAATAATGAATCGCATGAATCTGTCAATTTCCTATTCGGTTCCATAGCATGCCAAGACGGTAATACTTCGAATTACCATACATTTCCATCATAAATTCCACTCGGAAACGCCCTTCATTTTTGGTGAATGAGTACACATTATTTATGCGTTAGTTATACCTGGGTTTTTGTTCAATAACTGGCAATTGATCGAGTAACTACATTATATAACAGGTTAATTGATCAATATCGGTAAGATGTTCACTGATACATGTCCCCGTACTGTGAAATTCATCTATTTCATTCATTTTGAAATAATTGTGTAAAGAAAATTGTTCTGAACCATCATTTGACACTTCTCTATCTATTTTATTTATTATATTTATTTTTGCATCAACTCTAACACTTGCACTATTTTCTTTGTATGTTACCTCCGTCCTGCCGTGGAACATCTCGCGCTCCCGCATACACACGCTCTTAATTGTTCGCTTGGCTATTGCGTCCTATGGTGCATTCGTTCACTTATTTTCGACACGCTTCTGGACACAAAATTGATGCTTGGAATTTGGCTATTTGGAAAAAAATATATATCGAACAATAAAATAAAAAAATTTGAACTCCGAAAAAACGGTCACAATAAATAAATAATACTATAATTCGAAAACTGGACAAACGAGTGGCTAATCGAATGAAAATTTGGCATATGTAACGCGTGTATTGTTGTGCTAACTTATGGACTGCCACCCAATATGGATTGAGATAATTATGCTCTATAAATGGATCGAACCATTGACATTATGAACGAAAAACAAAACAAAAAACATTCATATTGGGATGCGAACAAATGTTGGAATTATAGTTTAAAGGCTTATGGTCTTGTTTCCGATAGATACACCTTCTGTCAAAAATGTTTCAATGACATTCCCGGTGACACAGTGATGTTGGGAGACGACCCGACACAACCACAAACGTGAGTCATGAAATATAATTGGGAGATATAATTTATTATCAATAGAAAGGTAATTCGTCTCACATCTATATTCAATGTTATAGAGCAATAAAGAAAGAGCAGTTTCAAGAAATGAAGAACGATCATTTGGAATTGGAGCCCTTTGTTGTGTGTACGGATTGTGGTAGAAAAGTTCACCAGATCTGTGTTTTACATATGGAATCAATATGGCCCTTAGGGTTAGTAACAGTTGAAATATTATTAATTGTGTAACACAATCTTGGTTGATGTAGCAGTTATAACATAATATGGATTCTATAACAGATTTACATGTGAAAACTGTCTGAAGAAAAAAGGACAGAAGAGGAAAGAGAATAAATTCAATGCGAAACGATTGCCCGTTACGAAACTAGGCACTTATATTGAGACAAGAGTCAATAATTTCTTGAAGAAGAAAGAAGCTGGTGCTGGCGAAGTTGCCATTCGTGTTGTTGCATCAAATGACAAGGTTGTTGAAGTCAAACCTGGTATGAGAAGTAGATTTGTGGATAATGGTGATATGCCGGGTGAATTTCCTTATCGGGCGAAGGCATTATTCGCTTTCGAAGAAGTTGATGGCACGGATGTGTGTTTTTTCGGTATGCATGTGCAAGAATATGGAAGTGAATGTACACCACCCAACACTAGACGAGTATACATTGCATACTTGGATTCGGTACATTTCTTCAAGCCTAGACAGTTCAGAACCGCTGTGTATCATGAGATTCTTCTGGGTTATCTTGATTATGCTAAACAGCTCGGGTGAGTATTCGATGAAAATTGGTATTCAATCTATCTGTTATCCTCGATGTCTTCATTTCCTCGTCATTTCAGATATACGATGGCTCATATATGGGCATGCCCACCGTCTGAAGGTGATGACTACATTTTTCACTGCCATCCAGTAGAACAAAGAATTCCTAAGCCAAAACGGTTACAAGAATGGTATAAGAAAATGCTTGATAAAGGAATGTACGAGAGGATTGTACTTGATTATAAGGCAAGTATCTCGTTTGCTCGGATAATACTCGAGAATTGAATCAGCCTCCGTGTTATCCGTATATGTGGATCTCATGTACGGTTGTCAAGAAAGGCTTAAATCAAATCCTAGACTCAAATCAATGTCCTTAATTTTCATTTATTTCGGTACATTGAAATTGTCGGGATACACTGATATTTATCCTTTCAATATTCTTGTTCAATTTGCATGTAAAAACAAATATATAGACTTGATGAGGAAAACGTGTTTATTTTGTTGTTCTCAGGATATTCTGAAACAAGCGATGGAAGATAAATTATCCTCTGCTGCTGATTTGCCATATTTTGAAGGTGATTTCTGGCCTAATGTATTAGAAGAAAGTATCAAAGAACTGGACCAAGAGGAAGAGGAAAAACGTAAACAAGCTGAGGCAGCCGAAGCTGCTGCGGCTGCGGCCAATGCAATATTCTCCATGACTGATGATTCGGAGAGTGGTCCTGACGGGAAGAAAAAGGGCCAGAAGAAAGCTAAAAAATCCAACAAATCCAAAGCAAATCAAAGAAAAAATAGCAAGAAATCCAATACACCGCAAACTGGCAACGATCTCTCAGCTAAAATTTTCGCCACTATGGAAAAACACAAAGAAGTATTTTTCGTTATCAGGTTGCATAGCGCCCAAAGTGCGGCTAGTTTAGCTCCAATACAGGATCCCGATCCCATCATTAATTGTGATCTCATGGATGGACGTGACGCTTTTCTCACAATGGCGAGGGAACGGCATTATGAATTTTCGTCACTCAGGAGGGCGAGATTCAGTTCGATGTCGATGCTCTATGAATTGCATAATCAAGGACAAGATAAGTTCGTATATACATGTAACAACTGTAAGAGTCACGTCGAGACGAGGTATCACTGCACTGTCTGTGATGTTAGTATTATACATTTTTCTCGGTATCTTATATCAATACAAATTCTGTTCATGTATTTTCTCACGAATTTTTTCTTTCCAGGATTTTGATCTCTGTATCAATTGTAAAGAAAAAGATGGTCATCCACATAAAATGGAGAAACTTGGCTTCGATTTGGATGATGGTTCATCACCAGCTGATGCCAAACAAGCAAATCCACAAGAAGCCAGAAAATTGTCAATCCAGAGGTGTATACATTCACTGATTCACGCGTGTCAATGCCGAGATGCAAATTGTCGACTTCCGAGTTGTCAGAAGATGAAGAAAGTTGTTGGGCATACGAAAAATTGTAAACGAAAAACAAACGGTGGCTGCCCAATTTGCAAACAGCTTATTGCATTGTGCTGCTATCATGCGAAACATTGCCAAGAGAGTAAATGTCTTGTGCCATTCTGTTGCAACATCAAACATAAATTGAAACAACAACAGCTACAGCAAAGATTACAACAAGCACAATCGTTAAGGTTTGTTGTCCATCTTATGAAATAATTCTGGTTTTGCAAGCGCTTTCATCTATATTCAGAGTTCATGATACAAAATGTAACTTCTTTAATGATGGCGCTATACAAAAATGACAGATTAATTAGCCTTTATTAGTCGATCAAAGCTGATTTAGGCCAGTCCCCTGATCGACATGTTCACCATGACTAGCTTCTACTACAAATAGGGGAAAAAACCTATGATTCATGAAAATGGTATTTTTTTGTTGATTCTGCAGGAGAAGAATGGCTGTAATGAATACAAGACCAACCGGTCCTGTGACTGGTATGCCTGGCGGGCAACCACCCACGAATTCTGCGATGGCTGCTGGTGTTGCGATGAAGCCAGGGGTCAGTCCGACAAATTTACCATCACCACATCAACCGGGTATTGGCTTGAAACCTGGTACACAAACCCCGCCAGCGCATGTTCTTCAAGTGGTAAAACAGGTGCAAGAAGAAGCTGCCCGACAACAGGCTCCCCACGTTGGCTATGGAAAAGTGACACCAGGTGGTGGTGTAGCCACTCAGGGTGTTGGAGTAATGCCACCGCCGCAAATGCAACGGCCAATGCCAGTTCAAATGGCAAACCCTGGGAGCACCCACTTGATTTCAATGGATCAATGGACGCCACGGTATCAACCTAACGCAGTAATGCAGCAGAATACTGGATTACGTCAACAGACGCCACAGCAGTTGATGCAACAACAACAGCACCAGGGGCAGCCGAGTATGAGTATGGGAGGTCAAATGTTGAGACAACCCGGTGTTATTGGTGGTCCAGTTGGACAAATGGGTCCACAGAATCAGGGTACGGCAGGAGGGATGCATAAAGTCGCATTGCAACAACTTATGCAGACATTGAAAAGTCCTAGTACACCTGACCAACAAAACCAAATACTGCATATACTCAAAAGCAATCCACCATTAATGGCGGCATTCATCAAACAACGGCAGCAACAAACTGGTCAACATGGTGGTGGAGTTGGTCAGTTGGGTCCTAGTCAACCACAACAACAACAACCGCAGCAGCCACAGCAACAACAAACAAGCTTGCAACATATGATGTGTCAGCAACAGCAGCAACAAAATCCACATCCGCCGCAACACGCGCAGCAACAGCAACAGCAACAACAGCAGCAGCAACAGCAACAAGGACGAATGCAAATGCAAGCAATGTTGAATCAACAGCAGCAGCAACAGCAGCAACAACAACAGCAACAACAGCAACAGCAGCAGCAGCAACAACAACAACAACAGCAGCAGCAGCAGCAACCGGGTCAAGTACCTAATGCACAGCAACAACAGTGGTACAAACAGCAAGTCCTTGCAATACAAAGGCAGCAACAAGCTCAACAGCAACAGCCTTTCACTCAACCACCGGCACCACCATACGGACAACAGAGACCTATGAGGCCATCTTTGCTTGGTAATTCATCAACGAATCTATTATTCAAGATGAATTGAAATTATCGTGTTGCACATGATTAATTTTTTTCTCTCGTTTTATGTATCTTAGGTTACGGCGGTTTCAATGATCAGGGATACGGTCAACCTGGTCTCAAACCCACACCTCCACCTGTACCATCATCACAAGGCGTAATGGGACCACCTGGCATATCAGTTCAACAGCAATTGATGCAATCTGTGCGATCGCCACCGCCAATACGTTCACCGCAACCAAATCCGTCACCACGACCGGTACCATCACCTCGAAATCAACCAGTTCCATCACCGAGGGCTGGTCCTGTACCATCACCACATCATCATCCATCACACGGCACGCCGACGCATTCGCCGGCACATGAGCTTGGTGGACCCAGTGAAATGATGTTATCGCAACTGGCAGGTGGTGCTGGTGCACCGACTGGTCACCCCGTTACGATGCCTCATCATCCATCACCTGCTCCACCACCCGCAAGTGGTACAGATCCTGGTGATGTGACACCAATGACGCCGCAAGATCAACTTTCAAAGTTTGTCGAAGGATTGTAGTGACTATTAACGATTTGACCAGTTTAATCGAATGATCATCGACAAACAAACAGCCTTCACAAACGTCGGGTATAATGACCACGCGTTTATGTGATTGGCTCCACTCAGGGGGATAAATTATTGCGAGACTCAAAACAATATGCGAGAATATCGTGTGCGCTATTACGTTCCTAAGATTCGCAATCGTTCTCTTGAACTGTAGATTTGTACACTATTTACTTATATTTAAATGAAAAAACAATCGTCGTTGTCATCGTCATGGGGGTATGCGAGAGGATTCTACTTTTATGAATGCTTCATACGGTCACAGATAGGAGAGGGTCAAGAGTTACAATGTGTTTTCACTGTCAAGGTTTCCTTCACCCTCATGCTGCTCTCTTTCTCTCCCTCTCTCACCCTCTTTCCCCCATACTTCTTTTTATATACATTTATATAAGGACAGGGTGTAGTATTCACTCAGTAAAGTTTACATTCGCGAATTTATCTCTTCTCCATTATATGTAATCGACAGATGGGCGTGCGTAGCGACCGCGATGAGAATAGATGAAAAAAATATGAAGGACTAACTTGAGTTTGGACTCACGATGTTCACGTTTCTGAATAGCTTGCAGTTATTGATAGTTGATGTGACTTTTATAATGGGTGATCAACAGACCTCCTAAACTATATAAGAAAATCAAATGTAATTCATTAATGCGACACGAAGACTATTTGATACAAAAACCAGTATCTTCGTCGTCTAATATATTTCTACCACTGCAGAATTCAAACGAAGATGTTCTCTCGCTAACCTGTGACAACTACGGAACGAGCGAAATCGTACAAATGTGTTGTGTATACTGAACGTTGATTAATATTGAAGAAATATATAATTGCATGGACAAAATAAAAAGTGTGGGCGATCGAATGAGTACAGTTATGACTGTATAATGCTAATGATTCACTCTATTGACGGTAATTTATATACAGTGTACAAGAAAAGTGTCTGTTGTGTATTTATGATGGAAAATTCGTGAAAGATTGAACGGTGCATAATAGAGCTTTCATTTATTATTTTTTTTTTTTGTTAAGATTTTTAATGATTCACTTATGATGGGGCTTGAAGTTTTTTCTCTCCTCAATACAGCTGTGAATTTACAGTGGTGTTGGACTTTCCCGAATGGAAATTCATACAGGAAAAAGATCTTTCAAGTTGCTATGGAATATGAGAACGACAAATTTGTGGTCAGAAAAGAAAAAAATGTTTTACACATTTCAAATATATAAAATTGAAAAAAAATAAAATGCTCACACGTTTGTGGCTGCTGAGAACAGTGTTGAAAATAATGTAAATCGTGTTGGCCCATTGTGTATACACCAATCAAAATGTATTGAATAATCGTGCGCGAATTTGTTAAGGAGAATGATTGACAGCGAGACTTAGTGAAATGAAGTAACCGAAAAAAAAAGAAAAGGGGGAAAAAAAACAGAAATGTGAAATCAGTGCGTAATTGTATGATGCATTTACGTGCATAAATGGATCCCACTCTGTACATAGAATACTATTATTACTATAATAATTATTATTATTACTAATTTACCCGCTTATTATTATTATTATTA
>JABMBR010005634.1:0-14339 GCA_018881525.1 Meteorus sp. PSUC_FEM 10030008
ATATATATTAGGCTGGAGAAACAGAAACCATTACTATTGATTATTGATGCGAGATAAGTAATATCAGATATGGAAAAAAAAAATGATGTAAAACACAACTGTTTGTGTGACGAAAAGTAAATAAATGATGGGTATCAAATGACACACAAATAATATACAAATACAAAATACATTTCGATGGCAGGAAAAGAATTATTAAGAAGAAGAATCCTACACTCTTACTCCTGTATTCGTTCACAATATAAAATACCCGATGCCATTTTGAAAAATAAGGAGAGAATAAAACTTTGAGATACGAAATGCATGCAAATTGACAAATACTTTAATCATGAACAGCAGGAAATTGCATAAATCTATATAGTGAAAATGGAAAGGAGACAGGAATAATTGAAATAAATACACAATGAAAAATGGAAATAATGTTAGGAATTATCGAACATATATAGTAGTTAATAGTCACCATGCATCAAATGCTAATTATAATATATGATGGTGATTTGCAAGTGAAATTTAAGTTCAATTTTATTATTTGTTTTCTGTACAAAAAAAAACTTAATTAAACGATTTCAGTCCCAAAAAAGAAATGACTTCATTTTATTTGTACCCAGAATTCATTCGTATATTCTTGTTGTTTAGACAGATATCATTGATGAATCAATGCAACGGATTTATACATTCGTATTATAACATTGTTTCGTGAAAAAGTGGATATGTTCTGATTAAATAATTAAGAGCCACCGATGATCATCTGTTTCAAACTTTCCTTTACGAAATGTGTGAATTCCATTCATCCCTTCCACATTCACTTCTCATAAACTGACTGTTGATATCTTCAATAATACATTTACATGATTTCATTATTTTCGATTCTATTGGTTGAACGTCGTTCTTCGTCGCGAGTAAAAATCTATGGAAGTTCGAAGATTTTCATTGTTGAAGAATTAATCCATGAAGGTTAATTGTTATTTTGATAAACTATGAAGTATCGCATGACATTTCGATTGCGATGACATCAGACTTGAGTGAGATCATACACCTATTTTCAGCACAATATCTCAGTTTGACGATTCGTTCACGTCTTTTCATGCACTGACCACGAATCTCATTCATTCAGTGGTAATTATGAATTAGGCATAAAAACCAGCAGTCGACAGGCAATTATACTGTAATCCATCAGATGGAACTGTCATCTGACTCTCTACCAATTTGAATATTCACCAATTCTCCATGAAAGCCTTCGATAACTTAGTTTGAATTCCCTCAAGCAGAATACACCATCATCTCGCCATGCTACCATTTTTATCGGAACAATGGAAGTATAGCTATCAACCAAATCATGACATTGAAAATAATCACTTTGTAGTTACTGCGAACTTTCTTTTGATTGTTACGACCCCACTGATAATTTTCCATCGCCAATGTAATGCGATGGAGTCTATAAAATCAAGTGTTGTTAGATCCGGTATATCAATACAGACTGGAAGTAGCAAGATCGCACTCCGAAAATTCTCATTATAAGTTTGATTCTATCGACAAAAGTATCATACAATGAAGTTCTTTGAAATATTCACATTGATCACTATTGCAGTTGTAGTGTTGTCATTTACCGTAAGTATCATACAAACGAAATCAATTTCCATCAACACATAATGGAAATGGCTCCTAAGAAGCTGCTGAAACTAGTGTTGATTGGTTTTGTGTTACAGAATCCAAGCAGTGGACAACAGCAATGCGGTAATCTATAGAAATTATTTACATTCAAACTTCCCATACTGTCACATCTGCTTTCTAATATTTTTCTATTGTCCTGGGGCATTTTATATCAAGCTTGAACGCATCATTTCATCTTCATACTTTGGATAATTTCAATATAATATTACAAAGTATCGAGTTATCAGAAGTCACCTCTCGACCAATTAAAAACTCGTCCGAATGTCATGTAGAAGGAGAATCATAGTATTGTCATTGATTGAATTATTGAAACTTCATGAGAACCTGACGAGTTATGAATGATACATTAAAAATGTTTTCAACATTGAACACGATGAAAACAATACCTGATGCTAATTACGCAACTTGCTGAGTCAAATCAATTTCCATATTTCGCTATCGAGATCAAGTTTTTATATCCAATCATACAACAGTTACTGAACAAAAATGAAACAGTTATTCAAAATGTAAGAAATGATATTTGAGGTTCAGATCAGTGTTCACTGTCAAAGAACTCAGTTGAATACATCAATACATCGGTTTCACATAGAATATTATTCACATTCTCATATTGTCTGTAATCAATCGGTAACAAACTTGTGGTCACTAATAATTCTTTGCATTTTCCTGCTTCAGTATGTGATACTGATACAGCCAAAGATGGATGCGGCATTTATAATATAATATGCAAACTGGATGTTTGTCCTTACTCTACACCTCGGGGAAATTCAAAATTCCGGTATCCTATAAGCAACTTTCGCGAGTTACCAGATGTTATTCGTGTTTGATGTGAAATAATACAAGTGAATATTATATGATAACTTCTATGAACACATAATTATGAGAATCCGATTTTCGCTCGGACCGAATGTAAGAATAATGAGTGAATAAAGAATGAAAAAAGTGAAATTGCGTATTTTGATATCAAATAATAATTTTCGACCAAATGTCCATGAATAGGATTCGAATTTTGAATTCAATATCGCATTGATATATAATTGATCATCCAGCATAGTAAAGAATTCTATTCCTAAACCATTCATTCCATGTTTGCTTTCGGATTCAGTGATTACATTTAATTCTTCAGTATTTCTTCATTATCGTTAATCGTGCCTGAACTTTTCACATCCACAGTATGCAGAAATGAATATGACGTTTATGACTGTCCCACGTACAGGAATATTTGTTCTCGACATCGTTGCGCCGGACCTTCTACAAATATACACAAGAACTTCAGAAAATGGTGAACACTCTGAACAGCTATGTCATAATAAAAGTGAACATCGATTATTAATGGAATAAATAAAAGAGAAATGAATAGAGAGACCAAATACATTTATAATCAGATGCTCACCTACCAAAATCCTTTCCCATGAGAGCCAATTTTCATTCAACAAACCTTCTTGTTATCTTTTGTTCAACATTTTCTTTCCAAACTTTGCGAAGGACGCACTGTTTTTTCGATTGTGTATCGAATAGCAGAAAGAATAAGATGCGCAGCTCTTACCGCACTTCTGGATAGTCATCGATAATTTTAAGCTTCAGTCATTAGAGGAACATTCCATTAAACATTCATTTATAGAACTGAGATTACTGTGTGGTGTTTATTGGCAATTTTAGAACATACGACATCGAGTTTATATCAAGCATGATAATTGGATGTCAATCGGATAACTTATAATGCACTAACATCTTTTTCAGACTGATAATTCGAACTACTTAAAGATATAATGTTGCGAGGTGAATTGAAAAAGTTCTCCTCATCGAATGCACTGCCTTCAATCAAACGGAAAATCTCAGCTTCTTTTTGCCGCGCTAATTTACGTGCTTGTATTGTATCAATTGATGTCTGAGAAATTGGTGGTGACATTAAGAGTTCTTCACTTAGTATTGTGACGTATGATGGAGTTGCAGTTGGTAAACATCTGTATGATGTAGCAGCAGCCATTGCAGTCAAATCACGATCAACCGACGTGTTCGACATGTTGGAACGTCTGGTTATCGAATTCGTAGGATGGAGTTGATCATACAAAATTGTTTTTTCATCAACTGATGCATTGAAATGATCTTTTTTGAGAATATTTTTTGAGCGCCTTGTCACAGAGTCTGAACTGAAGACGAATTCATTCACATTCTGAACGGGAGATTTTTCATTTGGATACAAATAATCGTCGATATTTTTCAGTATATGTCGCAAGTAGTTATAATTATTTGGGATATCTTTCTCGAATTCTATGTGCAATTTATCCGCAACGAATGAATCCGAAGATTGTTGATCCACTGATGGTTGAGGCAATAATAAATGACGATTATCCAAAATCATTGGTGATATTTTTTCATCGGTATCTGTATGGATATCCTTCATTTCGTAATCAAGATTTGATGGATAGGATTGGATGTCCTTGTTGTTGTTAAGTATTGATCGTTGTGTTCTCAATTCAAATGGTTTGTGAGAGGTCTCGGAACGTGGAACAAAAAGTGGAGAATCTGGGTCAGTTGTAGGATTTCTTAGAATATTCTTCGCCTTTGATGTCATTAACATTGATCCGATCAGGCTTTGATGATGAGCATTAGATCTTGATACTGCCGGTGAATGTCTCAGTGGTTCTCCCGGCAATTTGAACTGTGCATATAGTTGCTGATGGGGATGTGATGAAAATCTTGGAATTTTTGGTTTTGGTACTAATGAAGTAGGTACGATTGTCGATAATCTTTTCATTGGTTTTTGGCCTTGTGTTGATGAAGTTTCAATTTTCCGAATGTGTTGACCCATTGGTGAGAGCGATTCGTCTTCTGAAGGTGATCGTGATGTAGATGTTATTGATCGTGATGAATTGAGTGATTCGTGATCGGATATTTCTATTTTTCGCACTAATTCAATTATTTCTGCACGATTATCTTCCCCATATTCCAATTTCTCATTTATCAATGCCAATATGTCGTAGTTTTTCTTTCGCTGTAGTATCAGCGCTTTATTTGTATTTGTATCATCAACATTCGTAGGCTGTGACACAAAAGAGTTTTATTTCATAACAATTTCAATGCTCATGATCGAGTTCGACGATCATCCAACTTTGTGATTGTCGTATGAATCCCATCATTCTTTCAATAATTACGTACCGTCATCTGTCCAACTATTTTATTGGCTATTTCTTGTGCTGATTTGAGAATATCATCGGGAAAATTGGTCGCTCTTGCCAATATTATTCCGTAATGTCGCATGGGAGAAATCCCTTTCTTCAATTGATGTGTATAAATTAATCGTGGTGCATCCGATTCATCATTGATTACACTTGGTAGAGTCTCCATATAATAACTGAAATGAAAATTCGATCAACACTGTTGGATCGAATTACTGGTGAATTTTCAGCTGATCCAACAGAAAACTTTACTTTGTAATATTCGGATATAGATCTGGCATTTGAAGAAGATACACAAAGTGAGTCGCATGAAAAGTGAATGCCGATGTCATTGCGAGATTTTTACATATGACCCAAGCAATCGATGATCCCTCTTCGACTGTTGTGCTACAACATAATTCGTCGAGAACTACCAGCGAACAAGGTGTGATTGATTGCAAGATGTATTGCACTTCTTTTATCTACAACAAACACATAATTAAGTAACTCGTATGATGATGTAAATCATTGATGAACTTTTGTGTAAGACATCTGATGATACACAATGTTTGTGATCATGTAATTCATAAACGTAAAAATGCCAGAATGAATTGGCTAACGGTAAAAATCGATCAAGCAGTTTCGATGGAATTACATGATGAACATCATGACGATCAATTTTGGTGAAGCGTTTCAATGAAGTGCCTGCGAAGAAGTTATCTTTAAAAATTGATTCTATTGGACTGATTCACCTCAAGCGTGAACGTCGACGCGTCATACTCAATATCATCACGTACTCCAAGTCGACAGAAAATATTATCAGCGATTCGAAACTCTGCTGTTGTTGCTGGTACATAACAACCAATCTGTGCCATTATATGTAATAATACAATTTGCTTCAAATAAATGCTTTTTCCACTCATATTAGGACCAGTGATTGTTTGAAAGTTATATGAAACTGAAGCTATCTGTAAGAATTTATGTGGAGAATTGATTATTCATTGGATTTTATCATGGATGTAATGTAAGGTGGCTGAAGAATCTGTGCAGTTCTGGAAGACGATTACAGTTGATACTCATGTTTTATTAGAAAATCAAATGGATTACCACATCGTTGGGTACTGGATGATCAGCAGCCCATATATCCATGATGGGGTGTTTAGACGCACGTAGTTCAAGCTTTGATCCAAAAGTTGGCATTGTGTAATCCGAAATCGAACTTATCTCTGCCAAAGACAGAATTAAGTCCAACTCCGCAATATTGTCACTTAAATTATAGAGACTACCAATGTGTTCTCTAATTTCTATTAATATCTGCTTCAGCAACCTGTATAAATCATGATAATTTTGAGTTGGTACAACTGTTGGTTCAAATAGATATTCACCACTTTTGAATATTTTTACGGCAGATGTGAATATTCCTTACGCATCGCTCAATAAATGAAGTTCATCACATGCATCGCTACAATTCTGACTGAGTACAACCAACGGTTCTGTTGTCATCAATAATGAGTTCCGCAATTTTCTCACTTGAATAAACTCTTTCGGAAGGTCGTCAATTTTAATTCGATTGTTGCGATGACCATCCATTTGGATATGATATCCAAGTGACATGTTACACACCAATGATAAGGGCAAATTATACTTCTCTCCCAATTGCCTCACCATTGCTATGGAAATCGAAAATTATTTATTGTGCTTCTATCATAATTTCGGTGCTCTGTTTTCTTATCCAAGTGCTCCAACAAAATGTCCCCATCAACTCACACTCCATATCATCAATCAATTCGCAATATGTTTGACGCGCGACATCAAGCATGTCATTGATTCCGGAATTAATAGCAAAACATCGCTGCATATTGGCTGATGTATAACCCATGACTGATCGCGCATTTGGATGAATAATTTTCAAAATTATCTCTTTCATCAATTCAAACCGCTGATCATTCAGATCGTCATGAACTTTACGGAAAAATGTTGCTCGAGTTGGATTCAATGTGGCTCGAAGTTCCGGAACAATTTCAACTGTATTTTTCAATAGCAAAATGTAGTTGAGATTCTTTTCAGCACTCAAAACATTGTCAACTTGCGGTATGTTCATCGCTAGACTCAGCAAACGATTCACACCTGACAAGCGACGTACAACAGGCTGCAATATTATCATAACAACATTAATTATCGTAAATTTAATTGCAAAAGTGTAAAGATTGATGACAACTGGTTTCCAATTATTCAAAGATATTGCACTGTGTTCTGGATGAAGAGGCAGTCCATATATTTAGTTTTGAAATCAACGATCGATGAATATATAGCTTAACGTGAAAAATTTCGAAAGGAGACAAATAAATATGTACTTGAATGATTGAATGTAAAGAGCGATTCGAAATTAACTCTCCAATACACAATTGACGCCTTTTAATCAGATTGATGTCACACGGTGGCTGAAGAATGGATGCACGTAGCAGTCTACGTCCAATCGGTGTTGAGCAACGATCCAACGCACCGAAAAGACTGTAATTGTGATGGCCACCGTTCGTCATTACCAATTCAAGACTCTTTGCACTTTCGATATCTGAAAAATTTCATCTGTATCTTCACCGAGTAAAAGATGGAACGAAATTTCACGGCAATATTAATCTGCAGTAAATCCAACTCAGCACTCGGAATCCCACAAAAACGATGTGATAACTATCACTAGGGATATTATTTTCCTTAATTTCTGCAGATGTGAGATGAATCGACAAATATAATCAATCAATCACCTATCATCGTTGTATTTTGCGAAACTTGGTATTCAATCCTCATCGTCTTCGGTAAATATTGAATATGCTGAATGAATTCTATGTATTTCATCAACGCTGCACAAGCAGCTAGCGCATAATATTTTTGATGGACAACTAGCTCGACTGATGAGAATTCTGTTGTACAGTGTGTTCGAATCCTGTCCAAACCGTCCGTATCAATGAAATGCATACGTGGGATGGCAGAGATTGTTATCTCACTAAATTTTTCCTTGATCGTGCAGTATAGGATATTTGTATCATCGCAGATTGTATCTGGCATCAGAATCTTCAGGCGAGAAGTAGACGTTAAGGACGATCATCAAATTATGATTTTCCGACATTTTTCCAGTTGTAAATGATTAGGTGACGGTTTTACCTCAACTGGACTGAATGAATGAATCTTCGTTAATGTATTCACATATGAATGACAATCACTTATTTGTGATAAAACCATGTGAGGATATAAAACATCCATGACAGCTAATCCAACTTCGCCTCTTGCGTCACCGCGCCCTGATGTGATAGCTAAATAGTCAGATTCATAAATTGTTATGAATATCTTCATTCAAGACCAATGATGAAGAGAAATTGACAAACATGAATATACCCATTATGGTGAATGCTTCCTGGCCATCTGATAGACTTCCTGGAGTTATTTTTCCAGTGCTTGAGCTAAAAAAAATGATGCATGTTGGACTTTCAAATGTCACTTCATTATCAAAAATTTCAAAGATCATGAATTCATAGGGTGTGATAGAACAAGAAAAAGTAATTAATACAGCTTTTGACCAATTTTCCGATGAGAGAGTTCAGTTTGCGACATTTTTTTCAGTTATGAGGTTTAAATGTTAAAAACTGGAATCAACTCGTTGGAGGTCATCGTGACCTAGTACTTTGAATAAAATTTTCATCACATCATCTCATAGAGTCGTAATGAGTGAGAGTACAAGTCCAGTCAGTGAGAAATGCGAGACGTTGAAAAGAGCCAAGAAAGTGCAGAAACTAAAAAAAAAATTAATTTTTACTCGGTTGTATTTTTGCCACGTGCACCACTGCGTTTTAGTGAAGACGAGGTGGGTGTTGTGCCATAGCCTCGACGACGTGTGCCCCTCGGAGTAACTGGTGTACTTGAACTCGATGGCTGTAGATTTACCAGAGGTCGACGTTTCTCCGGGATTTCTAGAAACAGAGAAGTTTCAATGAGTTTTTTATGATTTTTAATGAAAGTTCGGTCGGTTATCAGCATGAAAGAGAATGTTATGAAACTTAAACAGTAACATGAAAAAAAATTTTAGAGTCATATCAATTGATAACGAAACATTAGCAGGAGAATATTATTAGTTAATGAGGTTAGAATTGATGTAAGAATTATCTTCAAATCAGATGTGCCTTCGCATTTGTACCATAGCCAGGACACGTGATTGCGAAGTTCTTATGTTACGTATTGCAACAATAATTTTTCCCGCCAATTCCTCGGGTCACGAACTCAATTTATATTCTAAACAGACGTATGATATGTTCAATTTGTATCGCTATCAACTCATCAGATCCACTCAAAAGTCAAGCAGTATAAGAGAATGGCACAGTCGGAATTTGAAGGATGCCATCATCATCAATCATCGAGCACGTTGATACTGCAATTTTATTCCTCAAAATTGATCTTCAAGTGAATGGTTCAACTCCTCAGATTGAAAAAAAAAACACTAAAATTATGTCCACTCAAAAAATTCGTGTTTTTGAATATTACTCGTTGGATCAGAAAATTCCGAGCTGATATCGATGGTGAAAATATTTATCCAATTTCAAAAGCATCTTGACGGCGATATCGGCAGCATTTTCATTCCATTTAGTAAAAATGAACTGATCGAGAGATAAATAAACATCCGTGTGTGGTTTCGTTCATCTGAAATCATAAACTCTTCAATTCATATACAGAAAAGTATATTTTTATTTTACTGTTAATGCAATATTTCAGATAACCATGAAAAACAGAATGTGGTAGTGAACGTTTCCTATTCCAGGGTCTGACTATTGGTTGTGATATGAGAAATTATAAAGAAATCGATACGAAATAACTGAATCACTTTACTGAATTGAGACGAAACAATGAAAACGATCAAAACGCCATTGTGTGTAGCAGCATTTTCAAAAACTTGTGATACGGAAAAATCATTGGATAAACAATCGTGTTCTCAGTATCAATAAGAAATAAATTGTAGAAATTTTTAGCCCACTAATTGTTCAAGTCAATTTCCATGTAAAAACATTTTTCATCACATTGACGAATGTGTTTATCATAACTCTGAAATTCCAATCAGTATTCAAGTGAATGCTCATCAGCACTTCTGATATCCAAATATTGAGATGAAACGTAAACACATTTTGAAGTTCCTTTATTTCACAAGTAACTGTTGTGAGTGATGAGCTAAGTCACGAGAAATTATACTCAATAACAAAGCAACTCACTACATTGAACTAAATCTGCTAATTTTGTTTATTATTTTCACATTGATATCACTTTGTTCTTCTCACATCAAATTGATTTCAATAAAAAAAAAAAAAAAAAAAAAAGAAATGAAAAACGATACTCTGTACATGAAATTTACTTTTATATTTATAACGTTGCATCATGAATTTTTCTTTACCGCTTTCTTTTCACTGAACCCGACACACATGTGATAAGTGGGGAGAGCAGTGAATAAGAGAGCATAAAATTGCGTATAAAAGCGTAGAGAATTCAACTGGTAGAGCCATTATTAATTATTTCAAACATATCGACTGAGTAACGTGCGAGAGATTTGGAAATTCGGTTGAAATTGCTCTTAAATACCGTTGACGGTATGCTAATTGACAAATTTATCTCACTATTTATAACCATAAGTTTTTCTGTTTGTGATTGCTGCAATTCGAATGCGTTTAAAGTGAAGCACGAGACTGCATCATGGCCATTATTGAGATTAAGATCGGGTGAATCTAAACAGTGTCAATATATTAACAACGATTTTAATAAAGTAAACTCAAATTGATACAATTTCATAAAGACATTGTGCCTGTCAAACTCATTCAAATTACCAAACAATAAATTCACTAATTAACTTGTTACTCAGTTGGAGGGGTTGTGGTATTACATTTTACGAACGATTGCATCGAAGAATTCATCGACAATTCACTGTGGACGATTTATCGTAACTGAGACATCAACAAATGGATTCGAATCGACATTACTTTACTTAACTGATGAAGGTGAACTTGATGGTATTCCAATAACTGCAAAATTCGTCAATGAAACAGTGGCAGAAATATCAGAAATGGATAAATTGGTGACTGGAGAACCAGAATGGAAATTTCGTAAGGATTAAATTTGCATCGATGTGAACATTTTTTTTTCTGAATGACTGCCCAAAATAAAATTCTTTTTTTCATCATTTCCTAGCATTCATCGTACAAATGGGTATTTGTGACAACGATACATTATTCATCGTTGAACCCATACATTATTATGGTGGAGGTATGGTGTTTTCCCGTGAGATTCCTGACAGTATAACTGGACTCAAATTACGATTTGGAACATACAATGAAGATCGTGGTAAGGAAAGTACTGTTGCAGTTGATTTCAACTGTACTTCGAAATACAGTGACTACTATCGGTTGAATGATTTAAAATGGTTGAAACATTCTAAATATGGAAAGAATGTGCTCACGTAGAATTGAAATTTGTTTATTTGTTTATATTTATTTTGATGTATGATATTAGTCGTTCCATCATTCATTTCATTCTTCAAAATAATTCTGGGGTCAGTCATATCATAATTCAAGAAGTGTAAAACCATTCTGGTCAATTTCAATGTTATTATCAGTAGCAGTTTTCTGTCTTTGAATTTAGCATTGCTAATGACATAAATTGAATTCGATTATACATCACATTTTGATAATTAAAGTGACTACAGGCATGTACGGATTATTTAAATAATAAATTGTGCATCGATTCTTAATTTTTACTTACACAATTTAGTCTAAAATCGTTGTGAATGATATTAGGATGATATTTGTTATTTTTTATATTTGTTAAATAATTGTGAATTTATATTGAGCATTGTGTGAGATGAATTACTATTACAGCTGTAATGAGAAGTTAACAAGCAAGCTATAGTTTCCGTCCAGCACATCGATTGAGAACAATTGAATCATTATCGGTCTCAAGGCTACTTCACGATGAAGACAACAAAAATTAGTGACAGTGAATGTATATTGCTAAAACTTGAACAGTGCATTGTCATACGCATTCACACTTTAACTATAAATAAATATGAAACTTGAAATCGTGACGCAACTCCAGATCATACTGAACTCGGTTGGTGATTTTTGATGACGACTCAGGGTCATGCAAACGTGACAATTATGGTGTTGAATATGAGAGGATAGAATGAGAATTGTATGATAGATCGAGCATGGAATTCGACATCATCACGGAATTTGTAGAGTTTTTTACAGGTTCGAATAACTGTTAGGAGGAGCTCCAGTGATTATTTATAGATTTTTATGCTCATCTAATCACAGAGATTTATTTTTAGAAAAGTTTAACGTGGTTTTTTCTACCTCCCTATAATTCTGCGAACAAAAAATATCCCTGTAAGTGTTGAAATATTCTGTAAGTTGTGTGTTTTCTTGTTGATTTTTATACGAAGAAATGAATTCGGAAGAAAATTTCTCTCCAAATGTTCCTGTTCGCGTTAAGTTTCTTCATTTTCACAAAATGAAAAATAAATTCATAAACTTTTTGTCTTGTTGACCGTTAGTGAAACTAGACCGAAGAATTCATGAAAATAGTTCGGAAGTTCAAAAACTGATTCGGATAATCCACAATAGACGTTAGGAGTTCCCCGTCAACACAAGTATATCATAAGTGTGAATTAACGCCGGAGAATGGATGGGGACAGCTGGATGAATAGAAGCTCGATAAGCAACCTCATTATTGTCGAATCTCATTTCGTTCCATTCATTACTATTCCATCTCATCAGAACATTTGGACGAGTACTCTGAAAATACTCACGATATTTTGGTACGAGATTCACAAGTTGTTGATGAGCACCCAATGTGCCAACTCGTCCACGTCCTCTTCCATGTCCTGATCTCCCTCGGGAGGGAACAAATGAATTGTCTGGGCGAATAACATTCATTATTGAAAGATCCTACTTCGTTTTGTAAGTATGCGAAGGAGGCATCGATGATATTTAGAAAGAGAAATTAAAACGACAATCGTCAGTTTACAAGGAAAATTTTGAAATTAACAACCGCTGTTGGGAGATTCTCCTCATTCATCCAATTCTCGTTCGAAAAACCGTTTTGAGAGAAGACGAAATAATCGTCCAATCGTGTGAGGGTTTTGGCACGTGATGAAATCGGATATCCTGATTGGATGAGTTCGAATGAAACTAATTGAAGGTAAATCCTGGAGGTGGCGTTAATTATCCGCGCATACATTTGTAACGCAAATAATGAAACGAAGTCGAATATGATTTCATAGTAATTTATTTACAAAGTCGTCAATTAATTATTGATATTGTTATTGTTTTTATCATCCAGCTTTACAGAATATTCATGATAGATAATATATTTAAGCTGCACTTTAATAAATAATACAATCACAATCGCTATTAGAATAATTAAGAATAAATTATAACCTATCACCGTTTATGGATCTCCAACTTCATCAATTATTTTCTGTTCTAATATTATTCAATATTTACAATAACATGTATATGTGAACCATGAAGAAGAAGTACTTTTAATTATATCCAACAAAAATGTGGGAAAAAATTGCGATAAAACTTATTCATTCACCACAAAATTATTAACTTCATCATCTTTTTCTCCCCTTTATCACTTTCGCAAACTATAATTTGGCAAGACAAAAGAATTCTTCTCCTCTTTATCCTTTCATATTTCCGTCGACACTCTCCCAAGATAAAACTTTTCCAATTCCAAACTCTGTACTATTAGTAAATATATCAATGTTGCACATGACCAAAAAACAAATAATTTCGATGATGGAAGCAACAACCTTAATGATACAATTTTCCGTACGGACATTATTTATACACCCTACAATCTTAAGTAATTAATCAATCACAATTTCATCATTCATTTTCTTCTTATTCACTCATTCATTTTTCATCGCCAGGTCGATTGGTTCCAGTTAAGTTTTCCAGTTCATAAATACGACAAGTAATAATCAACCAATCGCTACCTCTGCGCAAAAATTTTCAATTTTTATCTTATATCTTTTTTTCCGATCTAAGTTTTATTCATAATCTTACACTAATGCGCAAACAGAGCAGCCTCGTATTGGACATATTTGAAAACTCGCTTATTTAGAATCTATACGCGGATCAATATTTCAAATCCAAATTAAACAAAATTACGCGTATGTAGTCAATCGTTTATTTATTCATGTGTATATATGGTCATAGACTAAATTATACTAAATATATTGAAGTTTATCACATTGTATACATATACTTTCACTTGTGGAAAATATATAATATAAAATTTTTCAAACATACACTATTTTCCAGATGATAAGTGCAACTGAAACGAATTCGACCAACGAACGTTGTCTTTCCTCACATCATCCAACTTCATCTTCCTCTCGATTCATCGGTACAATATTCAATTAAAATAATAATAATAAAAATAATAAAAATGAAGTGATCATAGTAATAATTA
>JABMBR010005635.1:0-14333 GCA_018881525.1 Meteorus sp. PSUC_FEM 10030008
ACGAAATTTCCGTTTTTCGCCTTCGGTGAACGGAAAAATAGTATACGCACCTCGGGAAGTAAAAAAGAAAGCCTCCGATCACATGTTTATCGCCCTCGGTTTCGCCTCGTGCGATAATTTACATGTGATCTGCGACATTTCTTTCTTTACTGCCCTCGGTGCGTAATATACTATTCCCTCGTACTATTCTGTATCTCCGTCATTTTTCTTTCCTACCAATTTTTTTTGTACATGATACTATCGTTCATCCTCCATTTTTCCTCAAACACATAACAGCCATAAATAAACACTATATATGAAGAAATATAAATAAATAGATTATCAACATTATACAGAGAATAAAATGTCCGAAGTCGATGATAAAACCTCCAGTACTACTTACATCTCAATACAAAATAAAAAATTTCCAAATCTTCTTAATCCGAATAAAATCGATCATACCCTGAAAAAAAAACATCCCTCTAAATCACCCCACAAAAATACATCCCTACACATTTGCATATGAACAATTTTCAAATGAATGTCTGCATTGTACCAGAAAAATATATTCGAACCCGGCGACAAAACGTCGCGACGAATCGGCTTTTTGGGGTTTCTCGTGACGACGAGCTTGCGGTGCACTTGTGCAAAGTTGAGTAAAAGTGTAATACCCCGCGTGTTTGGGATCGTGAAGGCGGTTAGCGTCGAGTGTGAATGTAAATCGCGGATAAAATTCCAGAAAACCACTGAGACTCGTATATACGAGGTTGCGAAAAGGAATGGCCATGTACAACCAAACATTTTGTACATATCTTTATATATCTATATCGTTTTATGAATGTATGTGTATATAAAAGTGAATAGGTAGTGGTGGCTTTTGCGCGTTTCGTGGCAAAATTGTTGGCTGTTTATCTGAGCCAACCGACAAAAATTCCATTCCATCTGCAAGCGGCTGCTCGTTGCCACCCTTATTTATTTCTTTTCACGCCTAACACATACACACATCAACTTATACTTTACTTTGTTCAGTTTCATTCTCATCGCATCCCACACATTCATATATAAATGTGTATAGTTATAAAGATGAAGTATATAAGGTACCAAGCCAGCAACACTCAAGTATTCGTGGACGATGTTGGCGCACATATGTTCACGTCCCTTGGAGGCAACACGCGCGCAAACCAACATTCGGAGACATTCTACAATTTTTCACGTACCAACATTCATATCTATCTTTTCCTCCAACTCGTTTTCTCACTGGATGCAAAATACTTTTGTACATGTGACATTTTGTAAAGAAAATCCTGACGAGTAATTTGTGATGTGGAGAAAATGGAGATTTTGCTTATCAACACACTCGTATTGTTACAAAGTCCTGCTTTACTTTCTTTTGTTTGTACTAAAACTTGTTTATTCTTGCCAAATTTCTCTTTGTACTCGTGAATAAAAATGAAAAATTTTTCAATGTTTGTTCATGCTGATGTGTTTGATTTATTTTGTAATATTTCAAGAGAGTTTCATCATTTATTTTAATAAAGTGTCACAAGTTTATTTTTATATCTTCCTATTTTCTGTATCCTCAATGAAAAAGATTGAATAAGTTGTAATATATTTTTTCCGCCCACTGTACATGGATTTGTTCTATTTTTTCTATTTTTTCCTTACACTCTTTAATGCTCTGTGTGGGTTATATAGTTTTTTTTTTTTTTTATTAAATAGCGTGATAAAATGAGGTCGGGACAATTTTCTGTCATCCCGCATCGTGATGATGCCCATCACGATTTGTCTCTCTCTCATGCTCATTCGTTTTCACAGTCATTCTCTTACTCACACTCACAATCTTCCTGAAATGGGTAAGTTCACTTGGCTGAGAACATTGGTGGGTGCTGGTGCTTGGTATGGCGCGTCGACAAACGATCTTGCCTTCACCCGCAGCCGTCGGCTAAATCACGCGCTTGGGTATAATTCCGCCTGTCGTATTACACATCTTGATGTATAGAAAGAAAAATTTTTCTACTCAGTTCTTTTATATATACTTGAACTCCTTTCATATATAAAAATATATAAAAACGAATATTATTGTGAAAAATAATATTTTTCATGAGATAAAATTCAACGGTGAATTGATAATCAAAGATAATTAAAATTATTTAAACGAATGATACTGGTGAGAAAATTCAAGGGGTGGAAATATTCATCTGCGTGATGAATTCATTTTTAAAACTTCAATCGCATTAATTTTCATAATTAATTCAATTCCCAAGCAGTTTTAATAATTGTTGTAATAATTTTGGTACTAAGGTAAATTTCACAGAATAATTTTAATAATAATAATAATAATAATACAGACCGTACAGTTATGTTGCGAGACATGTTCATGTACGTAGTATCATTTACTATGAATATATTTCAGTTGGTTCACCAGATCCGACATGTTTCGAGTGATTAAGTTCTGATTCAAACTGATGTTGTACACTCTACATAACCCATCGCTTCAATTCCATTCCTTTCATTAGCACCAGCTTTCTCCTCGCCTACCTCATTCTACCCTTTTCTATTCACCTGCTACATTTTCTCTCCCAATTTATCCTTGTACTAAAACTCTCTACCTTCAACTATCTCTCTATGAATTTGCTTTTCATTGAAAGGAAAAATGAAAGTAGGTTCAATAATGTGAAAAACGTAACATGAAATGATACAGTAAGTAAATGGTCCAAGAAGAAGTCAAAGCCATTTGAAATGCATAAATAATTATAAAAAAAAATGGCGTATGATGATAATAAAATATTTATAGGTTTCTATGTGTATATTTATGTGAGTAATAAAATTGAAAATGTTTTCCATCTTTAGTACGAATAAATGGTCGAAAAAAGAAGTCACTTCATATATTCTGCACAATTTTTCCACTCTCCATTTTTTTGCTCTTCTCTATTTTTATTTCTCATCATTTCAACTGTTGAATCATTCGAATTTCACACTCGTAATCAATTCCTCTCTAACATACACTCAAAATAAATTCCAATGATGAATAAAATAAAAACGCAGCTGTTAAATATTTTGTTTCGAGATTTTCCAAATAAAATTTTAAATGTGCTTGAAAATTTCCATTCACCACAACTAAAATTGTATTTTCCTGTCAGTGTGAGTAGGAGTACAAATTTGTGCGCTCACAGTTTCTCTTTCCTTTATCGGTAGAGGGATTTCACGGTTTTATAGTCTATCGGAAAAATCATGTTGCGCAGTCGTTTCCGGTTAGCTCCAACCTCGCCACTATTTTCATGCGGCATTGGAAAAATCCTACAAACCCACTGCGGTTATTCTTATCCGCAATATCTCATCCTCTTTTTATCCGTTTTATTTTTTTTTTACCTCATCTCACCATGCGTTTCTTTTACTTCCAATTCAGGTCACTGATAAACGACGACATTGCTGCCGAAAAATTTTCAAATCTTAATTGTAAGGAAATGGCGCGTAATGACGTGAATTATTATATAGAAAAAGATGCTGACTCCTATTACAGAATGGACTGTCTATGTGGTAAAACAACTCATAGTTTATGTGAATGTGTGTGTGTGTGTGAGTATGAGAATGTTTGAGGATAGCCAAACCTTTTAATCCGAAGCCCTGAAAAACTGCTGACCCGAACATTTTCACTGCCAATCTGTTACGAACGCGAGTATTTTTCAGATTTTTTTTTTATTTTTATCTCTCATTTTGTTCCCTTATCACACGATTCTACTATACATCTACGTATAAAAATATTATATAGCTACATGTCTGTGTGCGTGTATATATATATTTTTGATATTACAGTTTGACTTCCTTAGTTGACGAAATTTTTTATGTCACATTTTTTCTCTTTATTCCGCATTTTATTTTCATCTCGTCTGTGGCTTCGTATCATTCCTTCACGTCGTTTTTTA
Organism: Meteorus sp. PSUC_FEM 10030008; assembly: GCA_018881525.1. NCBI lineage: Eukaryota > Metazoa > Arthropoda > Insecta > Hymenoptera > Braconidae > Meteorus > Meteorus sp. PSUC_FEM 10030008. The sequence continues at coordinate 3,903 of JABMBR010005635.1, forward strand.
ACTTTACTACACTGACCACTCTCGTTCACGATATACCCAACTATTTATTAAGAGGGTGAAAATAACATATATCTGTGTAAATACGTGACGTTGTAGGAAGAACCTTTTGTTCTATATAAAATTGCGAAATGAATAACGAGAGATGAACAATTTATCAGCGTTGGTTTTTTTTTCTCGTGTGATAAAGTAAAATTTTATGGAATAAAGAATTTGATTAAAGAACAAATAAAAATTGTCCCAAGTAAATTAGCAAATTATTTCCTTCGATTTCACTTCAGCCAATTGAAGGAGAAAAATTTGAAGGGAATGCGATTTCTCTCTACCGAAAAATATTTTACATAATTAAAATTCTCGATTGTGAAGTTTTTAGTGAAATTAATTTCACAACAAAATTTCATCAATATCTGCATGGACTATCTGATTTGTTATGCAATAATTGAACAAATAATTCGATAACGCTCACCAATCACTTCAAAAGCAATGACATAACCTCTCCATCTCGTATATTTGTTAGAGAAAAAAACATGATGATGTATATATTTCACCATGAAACATAGATATAAAATATGTTAAGACATTTGAGTGCGCGCCGACTCGGTCGAGGCAATGTACGTTCATGACAGTAGTAAAAGGCAATGGTAGGCCCGGCGCAGAACGTCCTGGCGTTTCATCTACCAGTGATCAAGTTGTGTACAAGCGCACGCGCCGAACCCAGAGAAGTTTGTCAGTCAACGGTCGTAGCTGCGACACGTAACTTGAATCCGACGTAATTTGTGTGTGTTTTTTTCGAATTTTCTGGTTTCTCGTGAAATAAATAATCGAAAAATTCGAAAAAATTATCAGCGCAAGTTTAATGAACTAAAATTAATTAGCAACAATAATAAAAGTGCAGTTTGTGTCAAATCATACGAAGATGAGAAGTAAATAGAACAAAATTAATTCGAAGAAAAATTTATCTCGATAATTTTCTTGTTTAGAATTATCCAGTGATATGGAATTCAACAAACTTACGTGAAAGTTACGTTTCTCATCGCGCTCGTTGTTTTCATTGTTTTATCTCGAATTGAAGTTGTCACTCTTTGTGTACATAAAATATGAAACGTGTGAGTGATCGTGCGTGCGTCTAATGAATGCAAAACACGTAAGTCAACGTGGTTCGTGTTGTTCGCATGCAGAAAATATGAGCGCTTGCGCTCCTTTTTCTCTCACAATCATTTCTTATTCTTATAAACAAATGAAAAACCATTTTCTATTGAGAAATATCACCTAGACTTCCTTCAAATGATTGATGAAATGTGTGCAACTTCCAATTGATTTCAACCCCCAGAAAAAAAATTAATTTCCGTGTCATTATTCGCGGGTATCTCTCCCAAATCATTTTTCTCAACGCTCGAATAATTTGTCGTGTTATTTTTGTACAGTCATTTTCATTTGTTCCAATACAATATCACGCGACCTTTATTCTCCCCTAGGAATTTATTTGGCATGTGTAAAATCCATCGGGAAATTTCGTAATACATTTTTTTTCTTTCTTCTTCATATCAGCGAGTACGTGCGTGTTCCAACTGATGAATTTTATCCAACAGAACAATACGAAATGGAAAAAAAAAAAGAAAGAAACGAATGAAATTTAATTCATATGTTTTGGATTATTTCTATCAATCAAATTGAAAATTTCTCGTTAACAAAGTTGAATATTTTATGAAAAATGTGGAAAAATTTAAAAATATGATGAGAGTGAGTTGGATTATTTCACGAAATTGTACAAATTATGGAGGAATAAAATTTTTTTTCCATACTGTTTAATTAGTCGAACTATAAATAATTCATTTGGACATTTGAATGGTATATTTCAACACCTATTCTGATTGTTGTAGCAACTATGCATTTACCTGTCGCAGCCATCTGTAGTATGATTGGTGCGAATATCCACTCGCAACAGCAGTTTGCATCACTTGTATATACATTTCATACTAATTACATGTGGTTTCCACTGATATTTGTTCAATTAATTATTTGTTTCCTATTACTTGATGTGCATGACAAAATAATTAACGATCAAGAACGATAAAAATGAAGAAAAGTATGTTTCCCGATAAATTTTCATGCATGAATGATAAAGAGCTTTCAGTATCGCAAGTCAAGTCGCATTAATTTTTAAATACATTCTTCATTCGCACGATTTCATCATCAATTATTTACACAATCGCCTTTTTTACAATAATTGCAATTATTTATTCCATTCATTCAATTTAATTTCCTATTTGTTTTTCCCCTGATGCGAACAAATACAATGGATAATTTGCAAACAATGTGAATATGAAATAATTGTTGGAGAGAATATTTGAATTCAACCGCGGCTTATTTGTATCTCATTATTCATCCAGCATCACTAAATCCAGATTGAATTGTTCCAAAATGAAAACGGATTTGACCACATCATCGATCTGTCGATTACAAATAATCGCCAGTCATCAAATTTGATATCAATTTATTATTTCAATAATTGTTCAAATATGATCAGAGGGGACATGAGGATTGAGTGCAATCGAATCTCGAATTTACCTTCGCACATTCTTTGTTGTCATGAAATTTATTAATCGTATTTTCCTCTGCGGTACAAAATGACACTCTGGCCACCACCTTTCTTAGGAAGAAAATTTTGCTTTCCGTGCTGCTTTATTGCTCTCACGATCCATTTACCCTTTCCGATCCATCGAACGCTTAACTCCCCGGAAATTGTCTATGCCCCCTGGTAAAGCTCGTTAAACAATCTAGTTACAACACCCGACGAGATGCATTTTTTCTTTATTATCTTATTTTTTTATTGTATTACTATTTTTATGGCAGATGGAAAAAGGAAGATGAAAAATTATTTTCCATCCTTACAATTCTGTCCAACGACATTTACAACACCCTCCAACTTTCATGAAATATGTTTTACAACTTTTTTTCCTTCAATTTTCGTACTTTTTTTCCCATTTTATGTTACACAAACTTTGCGACTGTTGATGTTAAATTAACTGTTGTCATGTAGCTTGCTGTGAACAACAGGGAAGTTTTGTGAAGTCTATTACAGTGAAAGGATATTCCATTTGTGAACGAATTTAATATGAAATAATGAGTCAATTTTTGTAAAAAACGTGGACGATGAATAAATTTTTTTTTAAATCAATTCAATTATGAAATTCATTCGGACTATTTTTTTCCACAGATTAAATAGTAACAAATGTGTCGCGGCTAATTTTAAGTATCACTAGTTAACGCTGATGTATTTATTTATGTGAAACATTTATCAATACGAAGTATCCACATCACACTGTTCATGTGCATAACTGCGAAATGGTACAACATTTAAAATGATCATTTAATTAAATGAACTATTTAATCACAGTGTAGTGAATCTAACCACGAGGTAAATTATCCATTACACACTGTGATGCGCGCGTATGACAATATGCGATGGTTGTCAGATAATTCTGCAAATCACGATGTGATAATTCGTGAATCGACAATTGAAAATGGCATAATGAATCAATAATAATAAAATAAACAAATTGTGTGAGTGTGTTTGAGACAGAAAAATAATATTTGCAGTGTTTGATAATAATGAAACAGCGAATTGGAAAATTTGCGTTTTCATAATCAGCAAAAACTTAATTTTCATCTCCATCAAGATCGAAAGGGGAAAAAAAGCAGAGTGAAAGTCAAGAAGAAACACAGGGTGAGTTTTCTCATGATTTCAGTCAAGAAAAATATTTTCATCAGTCAGGATGTAAAAAAATATCAAACAACAATTCAGAATGAAAAAGATCAATAAAATTTATACAGTAAAAAAACACAACAATGTCGTAGACGATCTCGAATATTTTTCTATTCACTGCAACACCTCCATTGAAAAATCCTTTCGTTCATATATTTATCCCATCTTGTTATCCTCACGTTTTATCTCTCATCCATCTCCTTTTCTGTATCTCACATTGACGAACATGCATTTCAAATTTATCCAATAGAAAAGAGCATCGCAACAATACAAAGAAAATGGACAAAAAGAACAATAGAGGATTTTGAGTGAACCAGTTTGAATAAAATCCAAGCATCGCCTGGTGATCTTTTGCTCTTTCCATACCTCTATCTACTCTAACAGGCTGACTTCGCTTACCAACGATCATCATCGTCCCCGTCCTTCAGTCGTTTGCTATTTCTTTTCTTCAAACCCTCACTCATCCTCTCAGTCTTTTACCAACCGACTCCCATTTGACTTTCCGCAGCACTGCACAATCTTCAATGCTACATTCTCAGTTCTCTCTACGTTCCGGTGACTGTGACGACAACTGGACTGATATAACTTTGCTACTGAAAATTTTCCTCCTTGTGAAAACTCATAAAAAGCCACACACAGTAATGTCCAAGTGTCTACCAATGGCATCCAGGACATTCTCCAACATCTGGAACCAAAATCTTTATGATTTTCTTCATGCTTTCCCCTTGAATTCATTCGTTTCTTCACTGGTCAACCTCACACTCGTATTAAAGTTGATACTTGACCAGGTATATGTTCATATATGAAGCAAAATATGTAGCAAATACATACCGAGCACATAGAATCAGAACGTGTGGTCCTCTACCTCTCGTATCCACCACAATTCGTGATCGCTTTCTCTCTCTCTATTTCTATCTGTCTGTATCACACTGATACTTTGTACTATCCATTGCCGGTTACGACACGCGCGCTCCCCCATCATCTCTCATGTTCCATTTCCATTGCACTCATTTGTCCAATACCGAACCAAGTGGAATATTCAACCATTTTATAACGTTCATTTCACAAGCCACATCGTTTCACCATGTGAATATAGAAAATGTCGTATCTTGCACGTGCTCCATTATCTGACTTTTATTTTTTTTTTGTTCAATCTATGAATTTTGCTAGGAAATATCCATATGGAAATATTTCTACGTCCAATGATTCGACAAGTCGATATGTTTCCATTTTTAAACCATGTACATTCACCATTTGATTCTATAATTCAAGATGCAGGATAAATATTTAGTTTGCTCTTCAGATTTATATATTCGTAGACTTTTGATATGAATTTTCACAATTCAAGCGTGATAAAAAAATATTCAATTGGCTACAACGCTACATTTACATATAAATCGAATTTTTCTGTTGGATATCTATGTGTGATAAAAGAAATTTTTCAACTTTTGAATTGCTAAATTGTGAGACCCAGAGTTTATACATGATATGATTCAATTTTATTCTGAACCTGTTTTTCAATGAATCATCAAGATAGGCAGCAGTGAGAATGGATAGCGAGTGTACTGTGAGCTGAAAAAAATCAAGAAAAATTCGTAAAACACCACTGGCATCACTAAAAAAAAGCACAAAAATTAATTTTGCAAGTTACACATGACACAGTGCATGGCTGAACTACTTCCAAAACGATTACATGCACATAAGTAACGTGTATGTGTAAATTTTACGGTACAAGGCATCGATAATTGAAGGGTGCACTGGTTGATAGCGTTATAAAGTTATCAAACGCTTCCGCGTGTGATAGAGAGACAGTAAAACTGGCGAATGGGCGGTTGGTTAGTCTCTCATGCAAACTTAAACGATCAAGCACGAGATGACGCTTTGCTTTATGCACAATACCATTATTAAATTGACCTCTACGTGAATATTCCTGTCTCACTTTACCCTACACATCAGTAACTTAATCTATGTGGCGTATCAAACTGTCTATCAATAATTCACACAATGCTCTTCAATATTTCTCATTATTTTCATCGAACAATTCAAAATATGCACGAACATTTCACCACAGTAGATGAATTATGTAGATGTTCGTATAGTTTATCAAACATTCGAATTATTTATAGAGAAATAAATTAAAAATTCAATTGGATTCTGGATAATTTATTGATAGACACAACAGAATGTATGAAAAACGATATTTTTCACTTCACAAAATGGATGTCATTCATTTTTTTTTCTCGTATCATTTATTTCATGAAATTTTACACGAATTTTCCCTGGCACTTCTTCTCGTGAATTTTTTTTTCGAAAATTAGATCTCATTAAAATAAGAAACTAGAAAACGATTTTTGTTGCTACGAAAATTATCTACTCACCATCTTGTCTGAGGTGAATCATCCCCTTATTTGATCCCAACACAGAATGGAGTTCTAAAAATCTATGTAAATATGTATATAATGATGCATGTAATCAATCTTGATATCACAAAGCACAAAAGACGTCCCTGTCGATCGTATAATCGACAAACATTTGAACGATGACCGCGATGGATGATTAACACGTCAAAACCTTTGACATGTATTTGCAATAAAACACATTTTATGTGTTGCAATAATTAATAAATCAAATCTCTCTTCGTACAGTGCTGGATGCATGTCGTGTGTATAAAATTATGCACCGAATTGTGCCGAAAAGTAAAATTTCGATTGATTTTTTGCAACGAATAGAGTGGAAAAAAAAATATTTTCTCGGTCAGTTCAGATCTAGTCACAAATATTGGACTATGCATTATAGAGTGGAGATGAGAGCAGCTCCCAACAGGATTAATAATGTTTGGAATGTCGGAAATGAATAAAGAAAAAAATTTAATATCGCGAGAGTGCAACTAAATGCGCATCAACTGTTCTGTCTGACGGTGAAGCACTCTGACCACTTATCCTATATACGTATGCGAAGTATGTGCGGATTCTGCGAAGTGTAGGGGTGCAATTCGGTACGGCAGTACGAGTGAAACAAGAGAAAGAATTTGATGAACGAGTGAATGTTTCGGTGAGCTTCGGTATTCTTTAATAGCATCGTTCGTGCAGGATTTATTAAAATCAAAAGTGAAATTTCACTTGACCTTTTTTGAAATTCAATTCTTACTTCTTTATATTACAATTTTTGTTTATTTTATTTACAGATAAAATTCGTTTTCAATAATTAGGGAAGTAACAACTCGGAGTAATATTTTTCACACGATTTATTCATTTTCCATGATATGGGTACCCGACACCAGCTCAAATATTTATTTAGAGTTAAGTAATGACAACAAAATAATAAATGCCAATCGCTGCCACATGTTTTTTTACTTTTTTTCCAATAAACTCCATTGACATTCTCCATTCTGTGGATTTTTAAGTAGCCGCCGCTAAAAGAATTGTCTTCTTCGCAAGTACGAATACTATCACACCTTTGGGTATCTTCACATTAATTTTGCGTTTCGCTACATTAGATGAAATAAAAGATTGATGAAAAAAAATCAATCATGTGCCATTTAAATGATAATTGAACCACCCTTTGAGTCATAGAATACTCACCTTTACTACAACGTGGTGCCTTAACCAAATCCTTTGAATCAAATTCAAAATTTGCCGATTGTTTCAAATGGTATCCATGCATTGAGAAATCGTCTTTGAGAGAGCAAATATCGTCGAATTTATTAGCAATCGTATCGGCATGTTTACGTGACATATTGACATTCCTCTATGAAAAGAGAATAGAGCAGAAAAAAAATTTTAATTCATGTAAAATTGAATTATAATTCGTCATTATCATTTTAGTCCTTACCTGAGACAAATATCTCTTCAAATCATATTGTTTATTAATTTTTGATGGCTTTCTCATTGAGAATGTGAGGGATTTTTTACTCCCACGTAAGAATTCCTTATATTTCATTTTAGAGAATAATTTCTTGAGATCTTTCAATCTGAGACGCTTGGCTGGTAATACCAGAACCAACCTCACTTTATCATCTTTTGCAACATCAGGATTCTGAAAACACGTGAATTAATAAATCATACACATATTAAAATAGATTTTCAAATAGGTGGAAAATCGATTCCATTCTGACAGTCTTATAAATAATTTGGACGAATACGAGTTTGAATTATTTAATAAGATGATTAATAAGATTGATTAAACACACTGTTGATGGTATCGAGTAAAATTTGGCACCATTGAGGCTTTCCAGTGTTCCCTCTCGCACATTTTCCGCATGGAAATCAAGACGTTTACTGGATTTTCTTATCATACATTTCTCAGCAAAATCTGATATTTTTACTTTCACAGTATCAACAATGACTGATTTTACCGAATGCTTTGATGACAGGCCTCCTACAATCGTCACACCAAAGACATTAATAAAACAAGTTTTTATGTAATTCTTCAATAGTTCCATTAATTGATTGTTACCTTTTGGTGTAAAAGCATCTATTCCTAGCTGTGTTAATGCATCTTTGTAATAATCCCTGATCTTGCAATTTTTGTTTGCATGGTTAGTATACTTTATACTCAATATTTGTTTGCCTCTTCCACCCTACAAATTGCATCATTTCTCAATGAATGAATGAATTAACAATTGACAATTAATAGAAAATTGAACACAAAATTAACACAAAACAATAAATAATCATAATCTTGTGAATGAACGAAAAAAAAAAAGCATTCGAGAAGTAAAATTAAAAAAGTTTATCTTGAAACTTTATTCCTGTGGAACATTATCTCATCTGTAATGTCGTGTCCATTTTTATCTTTATTGTGCACTACTTTACGTCCAATATCTTGAAAGAAAATGTAGAATATTTATCACTACATTTCCGTAATGTTTCCAAGTTTAAAATTTTTTAATAAGTAAAAATGTAAAAGCTTAATTTTTTCCGGCAAAATTTTCTTCCTGTACGTTAAAAATTCCCTTCGAATTCTTAGTAATCAAATGAAATTAAAATGGAAACTATCGAATTCCTATATCTCTTCAATATACATTTCTTCTAAATATGAATCACTTACTGCATGACCTAGTCGGACGAATTCCCTGAGATCACTACCAAACTTTCCAGAACTAGACAGTGGCAATCTCAGTTCAGACATGTTTAAATGTAAGACATCGGCGAGTCTACATCTAATTTCACCGCCAAAGGCCACAGCCAATAGAGATAATGCAGCAGAATGTGGTGAATAAGCGAATTTGCTTTTGTCTGGTTTACCCACATGCTGATAAATTCATTATGAATATTATTACAGGCTGATTTAGTCGATAAAATTTATAATCAAGTATGAGCTGTCATTAATACCTCAAGAAAATCAGTTTGAAATCGCCACATGGCGTCATTAAAGTTCCTAATTTTTCCATCATCTGTGGACCATTTGTTGATAAATAAAATCAACGAAATGGATTAATGTCCATGAAGCATCATTTATTGAAAATTAAACAAACCGATTGAGTAAATAATTAAATGAAGAAAAATATTTTGCAATGAATTGTTTTGTTTCATCTTGAATTTGTTTCTTCACGAATCGATTTCTCGCTGTCTTCTTGTTGAGAAGAAGAATATAAAAGTCACCCCACCACTGCATCGAATTTTCATCCTGACAATCGATGTGATTGTCATATACCCAACAATTAAGTTGAAAACCCGATGAAAAATACAAAAGTGAATCCATTGACATACTCACCCTTTTTCCTTCCACCTATACATGCTGAAGCCGAATTAATTGGCCCACTTAATAAATAAAAGATGATTCCGTAAATCAGCAACATTTCCATAGACACAAGTGTGAGACTGAACGAAATGAAGTGGAATATGCTACTTTGACACTGTTTCTAGTCGACAGGGCAGTTCATATTATCATAAAAACACATCACCGTGTTGTAAAAAATATGATTGCATCATGATTCATCCAGGTTGTAATATTTGATCGTTAACACAGATCCAAATGTACACCCGAACGATAAATAAAAATTCATGCTAACAAATAGCAACGTCTGTCACAAGAAACGTGCTGAGAATTCACAGAATCAGGAATAAAATTCGAAAAAAAAATTCGATTTAATACTCACTGCACGACACATCCGGGTAATAATATTTTATCATTGGTCTTACTTGAGAATTTCTATCAACCTATGAAAACAATATCAACGCCTGATTACCACGTTTTGTCCAATCACAATATTCCTGATATCGCACAAGGAATACTGAAAACCAATCGTTAAAATTTATTATCAACTCACGGATATTCCAAATAAAAACTTTTAATCACTAAAAAATCAATCCTTCGATCCCAACTCCAAATCGTATCAAAAGTATTTTTATTATCATAAAATCCCACCCTTATACATAAATAACTTCGAAAGAGAGAAATATGTGACAAATAAGAACCTACATTACATTGATCACATTAAATATTCTCAAAATCAATACGATATTCTAGGTCGCGTTGGAAAAAATAATTCTGCGAAAGAATAACTCTGATGTATCACAACGCCCCAAGAAACCTCGCCAGGAAATATTTTCCACGAGAACATTGGCACGAAAGACGGGATTCAAACCTGGAGAATATCGAGCTCCTCTCAGACCATAACCCAAACGAGTCAATATATATATATAGATATATCTATATACATATAA